>MU400646.1:0-108358 GCA_022578965.1 Xylaria sp. FL1777 | reverse complement strand
TTTTTAATTTTTTTTTGTAATAATAATAAAATGCTATTTTAAATAAAGTTTAACATAAATTAAAAAAACTTTTATATTTGTAGATTTATTATAAAGCTTTAAAGCAATACGTTTAAAACTTTTAATGTTTAGCATTTTTAATATTATAAATAATCTTAATAATAAAAGCAGTAATAATAATAAAAAATTAAATTTTTTATTTTAAGTTATTACTTTAAATGTAATAATAATAAAAATAAGCGTTAAGTTTACTAATAATAATATTAATATTAATTATAGTATAATTATTTATTTAAAGCTTTAATTTATTATTATAATAGCAATTATTATTATTGCTTTAATTACTATAACTAATATTTATGCTAGTTTAAAAGTTATAACGCTTAATATTTAAGCTATTTTTTAAGTTAAAGTAATTAGTTTGCTTTATAGCGCTAGCGTTAGCATTAGTTTTTTTTTATTATTATTGCTTAACTTTTTTTTTTTTGCTATTGCTTTTTTTTTAATAAAAGTAGCTAATAAAAGTGCTAAAGTTTATTGTTTTAGTATATTACTAGTTCTAAAAATTTCTAAAATCTTTAAACTTAATTTTTAACTTTTTGTTTTTAGTAGTATAACCTAAATCTAGTTTTATTAATTATTAAATAAAGTTTATTTATATAATGCTATTTAGCATTTTTGTTTTTTAAATATTTTTTTAGTATATTTTTAAAAGTTTATTTTATAAATTGTTTATTATTTAACTCTTTATACTAATATTTATTTTTATATATTAAGTTTTATTAATTAAAAAGCTATTAAAATATAATAAACTTATTATATATTAATATAATAGGTTTGTTTTTAAAGTCTTAATTTATAAATAATAATAGAATTTTTAATAGTAGTTTGTTAAAAAAGTTTTTAAAGTACTTTTATTACTATGCATTAATAAAAGTCTTAAAAAATTAAAAGTAATAAATATATTAATGCTTAGTAGTTATAAAAAATTAATAGCTAAAAAACTAGAACTAAATAAATAACTAAATATAAAAAATACATAATTATATAAACAAAGAAAAAATAAAAAAAGTAGTAACTTTTTTTAGATTATTATAAGTTTAATAAACACTAAATTACTATAAGCTTAATAAGCTTTAAATTACTGTAAGCTTAGTAAGCTTTAAATTACTGTAAGCTTAATAAGCTAAGTAAGTTATTATATAACTTCGGCTCTAGCTAGCAAAAAAAAAAGTGCAAAGTATATATAAAGGCATTAAGCCGCTTTAAAGGCCACTCCTGTGCTAATTTTGTAACACTTTTTAATTTAATAAAAAGCAAAAATTATTAATTAAAAAGGTAAAAAATAAACCAAAAAAATTAGAAAAATCGCAAAAAAAATTTTAAACAAAATACTAAAAGTATATTATAAATTTTACAAACTATTTAAAAAAAAAAAAAAAAGAACTTTTTAAACATAGCTTATAAAACTACTATATTTTTATTAAAAAAAAATATTAACTAAAGCTTTATTAAGTATATTATATAAGCTTAAACAAAACAAACGCTTTATAAAAATATATTTAAAAAAATTTAGCAAAAAGATTTTTAAGAAAATTTTAGTTATTTATTAAATACTTTACAGTGCTAATATTTAAAATAAAAAATAAAAAACAACTAATTAATAAAAAAAAAAACTAGTATAACAAATAATAATTAATTATTAACTATTAAACGTAATTATTATTATAAATAAATACTTTTTTATTTTGTTAATAATTATAAAAAAAAACATTAATTAAGCAAAATAGTTTATAATAGTTAATATTTTAAATAAATACTATACTATTAAAATAGCTAAAAAAAAAAATAAAAAACTATTATATAAATAATATATAAACTATATAAATATATAGTTATGCTATAAAAACTATAAAACATATTAACTAGCTTTTAATATATAATAATAATAATTTTATAAAAGTTTTTAAATAAATTTGTGTTTATTTATTTAAACAATATTTTAATTTACTTTAAAACATTAAAAAAACATAAAAAACATATAACTTAAGTATTAAAAATATTTAAACAAGCAAAATTATAACTTAACACAAAAAAATATATATAGCATATATAAAAAATTAACTTTTTAAAATTTATAATTACTTTAAAATAAAGCAATTGCTATATAAGCATAAAGAATTGCTATATAGGTATAACTTTACATAAGCATAACTTTTCTTAAGTTTTTATTAGCCTAAAAAAAAATTGTTAGTAAACTTAAGTACTGCTTTTTTATATTAATTTATATAGCTATTATATTATTGTATTACATTTGCTATACTATTAAAGAAACTTTAACGTTTAATGTTTTATTACGTATTATAATAGCTTTATAATTTAACTAAAGTTATGCTTGCGTTTTTACTTTTAATAATTTTTATTATTGTTAAAAACGCTAGCAAACTAACTACATTATAAAGTTATTAAGCTACTTTTGCAAAAATATAATTTTTAACTTTTTAGCTTAATTATACTGCTTATATTTTTTTAGTAATAATAACTTTTTTTTAAGCTTGTTTGCTTTTATTAGTAGTAGCTGTTTTAGTATGTTTGCTTTTTATAGCGCTAGCAATACTAATGCTTTTAAAAATATTTTTGCTATTTACTTTTAAACTTTTTTAATTATTTTTTGCTTTTATAAACCATAAAGCTTCCGCAAATTACTATAAAAAATACAAAGTAATAACGCAATTTATTTAAATTAAACTAACGCTAATAGTACTAGCTTTTTTTAGCTTGTATAAATGCTGATTTTTAAACTAAAAGCTAACTTTAATTCTTTTTTTAAAGCAGTTTAACTGTTTTGATTTTTTTTAAGCTTAAGCTTTTTAATTGCTAGCTAAACTAAATTTAAAACTGCCTTTAATATTATTTGCAGCATAATTAATTAAAATTGTTAGCTTATTACTTAACTGCTTTAGTTATAAAAATAAATATAAAAATAGCATAAATAATTTAGCTTTTTACTACTTTATTTAAACAAATATAAATTACTACTTTTATATTTACTTTTTAATAATATATAGTTAATATTAAGTTTGTTTTAATTAATGTTATTTTGCTTGTTTAAAAGGTTATTTTATAAGCATATTTTTCTTTAGAATTAACTAGTGCTTTTATTTTAATAACTGTTTTTAATTAAAGTATTTTGCTTTTTTTAAAACTTTTTACTGTTAAGCCTATTAAAATTGTTCTTTTTATTAAAATTTATTTTAAATCTATTTATACTAAGCAAACTATTTTTTAACAATAATTTATTGTTTTAGCATATTAATAATTTTGCTAAATTTAATAGCTTTAGTTTAATTAAAAAAAATAGCTATTTATACAAAAAATAAAAAATATGCTTTTTTATTTAATGTAATAAATATAGCAAGCTTAAAAAACCTTAAGGTAATAAGATTTATAAACAAAAATCACAAAAATCAAGTTATAAATAGTTTATAATTATAAAAGCTTAAAAAAAAAGCATATAGTTATTATGTTTTTTTAGCAATATAAAATACTATAAATATAACTATAGCTTAAGTTTTAATTTGTTTATATATTTTTTGTATTAAAAGCTTATTAAGCTAATAAAAAAAACAGTTAAAGCAGCAAGTTATTATATAAAGATTTAAGCATAAAATGTTTAAAGTATAATTAAAAAGCAATATAATAAGTTTGTTTTTATTTAAAAAAACATATATAATGCTTAAAACTATATTAACTAAACAAAACTAAATAGCTATAATTTAACTATAGCTTTTATTAAGCTTTTTAACAAGCAAAAAATCTTATATGTTATAAAATAAAATAACAAAAAACTCAATTGTTTAATTAGCTTTATATAAACATTTTTGTATTATATAAAAATATAAAAGCAATTTTTTAAAGTTATTAGTTTTAATAATATATATAATATAAACTACTTTAAGCTTTTTTTATTTTAAGCAATTAACTAAATATGCTTAAGCATAGTTTTTAATATAACATTTAGCTTAATTAATAATAAAAAGCAAAAAGGTTTTTAGTTTTTTACTAAAAATATTTATTAAATTTTAACTAAAACATTTATATAAAAGCCTAAAGTTATTATTATTAACTATAATAAGTTAATAAAAGTAGCATTAAATAACTAGTTCTTTTTAATATAGCAATAATTTTATATTTACTATATTAATTTAAATGTTTTATTAAAAGCTAAGCAAAAATAAATAAGTAGCTATAATAAAAACAATAGTTTTTTTAGTAGTAATAGCAAAAATGTTAACTTTTTTATTTAAAGCTAAGTTAAGCTAAATTTTATTAATAAATAGCTATTTAATGCTAAGTGTTTTAATAATAATAAAGTTTTTTATAGCTACTAAAGTATTTTAATAATATAAAAAAAAGTGCTGTTTATTAAAACTAAAGCAAAATATAAACAAGTATAAACTAAGCTTTATTAAAAGTTTAATAATTAGCGCTTAATATTATAATATTTTTACAAAATATAAATGCTTTTAAGATTTTAATAAGCACGTTGCTATATTTGCTAATATTATAACTTTAGTATTTAAGTTATTTTTAAAACAAAAGCAAATAATAATAATATAAAAAGTTATTTTTTAAATAATATAAGCAATTTATATTATTTTATAAAAGCAATACAAAAAATAATAGCTAACTAAAAGTATAACTTTACTTAAGCTTATACTTAAAATAAAGTTTTATTATAGTATATTTATTTATTAGCTATAAAAAATTATTTAAGCAAGCTTTAAATAATTATATTATTAAAAAGCTTAATACTACTTAATAAGCAATATAGTATTATTTAAATGTTTATGCTAAGCAAGCAAAACTTATTTTTAATTAATATAAAATATTGCATAAATAACTATATAGTTTTTATTAAGCTTAGAATTTTTTATTACTATAAAATTTACTTAAAACTAAGCTTTTTTATTTTGTTTATTAAGCTAAATGTTTACTTTTGTTAGCAATTATGCAAGTTTTTAGCTAAAGATTTATATTAACGTATTTATAACTTAAAAGTTACTAATTTATTTTATAGTTAGCTAAAAAATATAGCGTAAAACATATTACTATATTTTGTAATTAAAGCTAACGTACTTATAACAAATTAGCTTATAAAACAAAAGCAAAGTTAGCTATAAAAAAGTCAAAATAAATTGTTTTTAGCTAAAGTAAAATAAACTTTTACGTAAAATAGCAGTGCTAAAACAAATAAAAGCGCTTTGTTTTTTTAATGCTAAACGTATAATTAAATTGCTGCATTAAGTACTAAAAAGTTAACAAATAATAAGTTTAAAAAACAACAATTATAGCTTAATATTTAAAAGCAAAAAAGTTAATAAAAATTAAAGTAACTATAAATATTGCAGCAATATATTTACTTTATATTTAATTTTTTAATATATGCTTAAATTAATTGCGCTGTTTAAAAGTTTTATTGTTTAATGAGATTTTATTTTAAATGCTATATAATGTATTAAAAAAGTAAAGAAAAATAATCTTTACATAAAATAAAAATGTATTAACTTAATTAGCTAAAAAAGTAAATATAGTAAAGTAAATAAAGCTAAAAATTACTTTTAGCAAGCTTTAATTCCAGCTAATAAAATTGCCAGAAAAAGTTATGCCTATATAAAATTATGCTTATATAGCAATTCTTTATGCTTATGTAGCAATTGCTTAAAATAAATATAAATTTAATAGTTAAAAATTAATATAATATAAAACTAAAAAATATTTAATTTAACTACTATTATAAACATATAACAAGCATTAAAATTTTTAAACTATGTTTAAATGTTAATTTAAAACTTTAGAAAAATAGCATTTTATTTTATAAAGTATATAAAAAAAAATATAAAAAAAATTCTTTTTAATTTTAAAAAAAGCTTAAAAAGCTTTTAAAGAACTAAAACTAAAAGTTATTTTTAATTTTATGGTTAAACTACTTAATCTATAGAAAAAAAAAAAGCTAAAAATAAATGCTTTAAATAGTATAATTGCAAAAGTTTTAAAACAACTAAAAAATAACAAAAAATAGCACTTAATAGCTTATTATTTTAAAGCACTACAAAATATAACATTATAATACTTTATATATAACAAAAAACTACTTGTAATTATTATAGCACTTAAAAAATAAAAACTATTTTTTATAAAAACTACAAAGCTAATTAAAATCTATTTAAATTATTAAAACTTAATAAAATTTATAACTATGCAAAAAATTATTAAATAACATAAAAATTAAATAGTTTTTTTTTTTAAATTTAACTTTAAAATATGCTACATTAAAAGAAAAAAAAACATTTAAGCAAATATACTTAACTAACAAAGTTAAAAAAAATTTAAGGTTTTAAAAAAAAACATTTAAGTATTATATTTTTAAAAAAATAAAAGCTTAAAAATTAAAGTTATACTTAAAGATTTTACGAATATATAGCTATAATAAGCTTATAACTTAAAAAAGTTAATAAAACTACAAAAATATAAAAAATTAAAAAAAAACAAGCTAATATATAAACGCAAAGTTTATTTATTAAAATCTTTATAAAATAAGTTTATTAAAAAGTTTTATAAATATTTATTACATAAATACTAAAAAGCAATAAAAACAGTTAAATAATTATAAAAAAAATACGATTTTTTAAAACTATAAAATATAATTAAATCTATTATAAAAAAGTGCAATATTTGTAATAAAGCTAAAGTAGCTTAATATAAGCTTTATAAATTGCTATAATTTATATAAATACTTAAATAAGCATAATATATTATTGCTTAAAATTTTATTATAATATTACTTTTATTAATTAATTTAATTATAAAAGTATAATATAATAAAATATAAATTATTATTAATAAACTACTTGTAGTACACTAAAAAAGCAAACAAATTTTTAACTAGGCTACTAGTTATTATATAACTTAAAAAAAGCACATAAAATAGCTAAATAAGTTCTAAATATAAAAAGGCTTAGCTATTATAACATAACTAAAAAACTAATTAAGTTATAAGCAACTATAAAAACATAAAAATAAAAGCCTTTAAACATAAAGCAAAAATAGTTAAATATTAATATTAGCTTTTTTTTAAGCTAAAAAAGGTTTATTATAACTATAAAACAAAAGCTAAAGCAGCTATTATAAAGCTATTTGCTACCTATAGTTTTAAAAAAGCTGCTTATTACGAGCTTATGTTTATAAACTTTAAAATAAAACATAATATAATAAAGTACTAAAAACAGCAATATAAAATTATAAACATAAAACTATAGAAGTTAAAAAGCATACATTATAAAAATGCAAAGCAATTAAGCAATTTTATTAAGCATTAAACACTAAAATTCTACTAAAACTTCTAGCTATTAAATATATAATAATGTTAACTTTTAAAAGTTATATAAACATTTTTTAACTGGCTTATTTATATAAAACCTTTAGTTTTTTTATTTGCTGCAGTTTTTTTTGCTTCTTTAATTATAACTTAAAGTTGCATACTAGCTATAAATATAACTTAAATATTTTTATTAGTACAAAAACAACATATAGCTATGCAAGCTTTAATAAATAATCAAAATTCTTTATTAACTCTTTTAGGCTAAAAAATTATTAGTAGTACTTAAAATTAAAAAAACTTTAATAGTTAAAATAAGTATAAAGTAAAGCTTAAAAACATATAAACATTAATATAGTTAAAAGTATTTATAGAACTATAACTATTACTTTTAGCGCTTATTTTGCTTTTTTTATATTATAAGTATTTAGTAAACTTATTAGTAATATTGCAAGCATAAAAGTTATTAATGTTTTTATATAGTTAGCATAAAAAAAACAGCAATAAAAAGTATATAATATATTATTATAATATAAGCAATATAATAATAACATAGCTTAAGTATTTTAGTATACTTAATAAATATAAATTTTAAAGCTATTAATAATACTTTAGCATAAAGCATTAAAGCATTTACCTTTATTTTAAAAATTAGCATTATAGCAAAAAAGCATAATAATAAACAATTATAAAAGCTTAAACTATATAATAGTAAGCTATTAGTTATTTTATTTAGTACTATAAATTAAATAACTAATAAAAACTGCAGTAAAATAACTTATAACCTTAAATATATAAGCTTAATATTAGTTAATATATATATTTAAGCTAAGCTAGTTATAAATACATATTGCAAAAAGCATAATAGTTATAATAAAGTAGATTTTTATATAATTATAACATATTAACAACTAATTATATTATAAACTAAGCATTTTAACATATTAAAGCAAGCATAAGCTAAGCATATAATAGTAATAATAATAAAAATAATAAAATTAATAGTTAAAAAAGTAGTAAGGTTTACTATAAGTAGTGAGGCAATTAAGCATAAAAAGTGTGATGTAAATTAAAAAAAAAGAGGCCTTGCAAGCAATTGCTACACAATTGCCTTAGGCATAGGCCTTATATAGCTATTTAGCTAAGCCATTATAGCCACAAGTGAGGATACTATTATAGCTAAACCTCATAAATATGGAGTCCCCTTTTTAGTTTATATTAAAAGAAAAAAATTAGCATAAATAACTAAGTAAAATAACTTATTACTTATTATTACTTTATATTGCTTAGTGCATAAGCTATTTATAAGTTATGCTTACTTAATAAGCTTATTATAAAAAGCACAAAAGCAGCTTAAAAAATAAATATATAAAAAGTAAACTAAAAAATAATAAGCAATTAACTTTGCTTATAACTTAGTTATAACTTAATTATAAAAAAACTAATATAATAAAAAGCTAGTAGTAATATTAAAGCAAGCAAACTATAATATATTAACAATATAATAAAAAAAAGTTTAAAAAAAAACTAAAAAAAAAAAGCAGTATATTTAGCTAAATAAATGCTAAAACTAAAAAAACTATTGCAAGTAATATAAAGCAAGCAGTAATACTAAAGCAAGCAAACTATAAAGCAAAAAAAATACAAGAAAAAAAAAACTATAAAATAATTACGTAAAGGTGCATATACCTAGTTAATAGTATAATACAAATAAACAAACAACTTAAAAGCAAAAAAATAAAAAGCAAAGCACTTAATAAAATCGTAACAAAACTAGTGCAACTTAGAAATAAATATAAAATGTTTTTATTTAGCTATTAAAAAAAAAGTAAGCTGCTTATAGCTTGCTTTTAACTTATAAGCATAGTTTTTACTTATATATATAAAAAATAAAAACTAGTATAGCTAATAAGCTATTAGCTTAAGTAATACAATATATATATTATTAATAAACTTATTAAATATGCTTATTTTTTACTATTTAAAGAAAATATAATAGCTAAACAACTTATATATGCTTTTATACGCTAATATTTAAATAAACATAAGTTATTAAAAAAAATTATTTTAAACTAAAATAAATTATTTATTTTTAAGTTTAAAACTAGTTTTTTTAAACTTATTAATATTAAACTAAAATTTTTAACTATTTATTACTTATAAACAAATAGACAAATAAAAAAACTAAACTAAATATTAAAACAATATTTATAAAGTTATATTAACTATTAATAAAACAATTAAATAAAACTATTATTAATAATATAAATTTTATATAATATATTAATAAACAAACATATAAACATATTTTTATATAAAGCTGTTTATAAATAATAAACAACTATTAAAAAACAAAAAAAAACATTAATAAAAATACTTATTATTTTAATTATAGTACTTTAAGCAAAAACTATTGCAATAAAAATTAAAACGCTATAAGTTAAACTGCAATTATGTTTTTAATTTTTATAACAATAAATGTTAATATACTATAATAAAAAATAAACTAAAAAACTAGCTTTTAAAAAAAAACAAAGTTTATTTACTATAATAAAAATAAAACATAAACATTAATATTTTTTAAATTAAAACAAAACAATTAAGCAATAAATTAAAATTTAAAAAACTTAGTTTTTTTAAAATTAAAGAAGTTATTTTATTTATTAACTATAAACTATTATTATTAAAAAATATGCAAATTTATTTTGTTTTTTATATTTTTTTACTAAAACTAGTATTTATTAAAATATTTATTAAAACATAACTAAAAATAAAAACAAATTAAAACATTTATAAAGTTAAAAATATACTAGATTTTTATTAAAACAACAATAATATTAAATATTTTATTAAATAAAAAAAATATTTATATGTTAATAATATTTAAAAACTTAAAAAACATTTAAAAACTACTAAAATAATTATAAACTAGTTTTATTATTAATACTTTAACTAGCTAAAACTAAAAAAAAAAAATTAACTTTAAACAAAACGTTTAACGCGTTTTAATTAAACTTTAAAAGTATAACTAATAATAGCTATATTGCTTTAATGTGCTATTTTTATTTTTTAACTATATAACGTTTTTTTGTTTTAATTTATTTAAGCTTTTTTAAACTATTTAAACTATAAGTTATAATAATAGCTATTTTTTTTTGCTATAATTTTTTTTATTGTTTAAAACAGCAGATTTTTATATTTATTTTTTTATACTTTTTTATTAGCAAGTTTAATTTATTTTTTAGCTTTTTATACTAAAAAATAAGCTACTATATTTGCTTTAAAAATAAACTTTTAACGTTATAATTTACTTGTTTAGCTATAATATATATTGTATTACTTGGGCTAACGGCTTATTAACTATGCTGGTTTTTATCTCTTATATATACAGGTAAAAACTGTGCTTGTAGGTCGAAAGCAAGCCGTAAGCAGCTCACTTTTTTCCTAGTAGCTAGGTAAAAACATCCTGTATTTACTTCTAGGTTGCACCGGTTCTGCTACGATTTCATTAAGTGCTCTGCCTTCTACTTCTCTGCCCTTGGGTTGTTTGCTCACTTGCGACATGCTGTTAACTAGGTGTGTGCACCCTTACGCTATAATATATTTAATACATTAATTAAAGTTAAATTTTAACATTAAACATTTTGTGTTATAATAATTATAACAAAAGTATAAAGCTATTTTAATTAATTTTAGTTTAATAAAAAAAAATAAAGCAAAATTTTGTTAAGCTTTTTGTTTAAAACATAATAAGCAAGGTTTTTTAAAAACTTTATTAAATATAATAAGCATAAAAAACAAAAAACAAAAAATAAAAAAAAAAACTTACAAAAAAGAAAATATAAAATTGTTAAAACAACAATTATAAAAAAAAAAAAAATATTATAAAATAAGCTAATTAAGCTAGTTAAAAAGCTAAATATAAAAAAAATATACGCAAAAAAAGTTTTATTTGTTAAAAAAATATATATTTAAACTATTATAAAGGTTTAATACATAAATTTAATAAACTTAAGCATTAAGTTTATTAAGCTTTAAACTTAATAAACTTAAGCATTAAGTTTATTAAACCTTAAACTTAAAATAATATAATATTAAGTTTATTAAAAAAAGCAATATTTATAAATTATTACTATTATTTTTTTTATTTATATAATTATACATTTTTTATATTTAATTATTTACTTAGTTTTTAGCTTTTTAGTTATTAATTTTTTATAATTGCTAAGCATTAATATATTTATTACTTTTAATTTTTTAAAACCTTTATTAATGTATAATAGTAAAAATACTTTAAAAACCTCCTTAATGAACTATTATTAAAAATCCTATTATTACTTATAAATTAAGACCTTAAAAGCAAACCTATTATATTAATATATAACAGGTTTATTATATAGCGCTTTTAAAAGTGCTTAAAGTGCTAAAATTGCTGCAAAACGCAAAAAACGCATATATTAACCTAAGGCATACTATTATTAAAAGCTTAATTTAAAAGCTAAATAAGCATTTTTAGCACTTAAAAGCTATGCTTATTACTTAGCAAGTTATTATTAAATATAATTAATGCTAACTAATAAAACTATTATTAAACAAACTTTTAAACTTATAACTTATTATATTACTTTTATTATTTATGCATTAAGCTATAAACTATATATTTATAGCTAATTTTAAGTTATTAATATGCGTTAAATATACTATTATATAAGTTAAAGCAAAAATAATGCTTAATATTAGTTTTAAAGCAATAAAACTACTAATTTAATAAATTAGCAAAATGTTTAGTTTTTTTAAAAAATAAATAAGCAATAATGTAAGTATATTTATAAGCAAAAAAACAACTAATTAACATAAATTAAACAGTTTTATTATAAAGTTAATTATATTTAAAAAACTTAAAAGTAATAATAAAGTTAAAAAAGCTAATAGTAATATTAAGTAAATTATATTATATAAAAGTTTAATTTATTGCTATTTTAATTTTTAAACTTTATTAAAAGCAGCTATTTATATATATAATTAAACTTTAAAGCTTAATAATTATAGCAGCTATTTTTTGCTGTTTAAAATATAGCTACTAAATTAATAACTAGCTATAAAAATTGCTAATTATATTAAAAATCTAAACAAAAAAAAAAGTTAAATTTTAGCAATATTTAATATAAAACTATAAAGCATTATTAACATATAATTACTTTAGTAGTTTAAAAGCATTAAAAAACTAAATTTAAGCTTATTTATAAAAAAAAAAAGCTTAATTAAAACTTATAAAACTAGCAATTAAGTTTTATATATTAAATAGTAAGCTAATAAGTTTAAACTATATTATAATAGCTTATAAGCTATTATAAGTTATTATTATAGCAATATATATAAACTATAAAGCTTTAAAAAAATAATATTACTTAATAAATATAATAGTAATAATTTATTTTTAGCTTATAATAAAAATAACTACTTAATAAAAAGTTTATAATATATTAATAAATATATATTAAAAAAAAATAAACAAAAATTAAAAACGTTAATAATATAAATATTAAAAAGCATTTATAAATAGCTTTATTTTTATAAATAGTTAAAATAGCTATTTAGCAAAAAAAGTAATTATAGCTTTTAAGTAATATAAGCTATAATATATACTATATAATAGTTATTATATAAAAACTTAAAAAACATAAACTAGCTTTATTTAAATTAGTAGTATTTATATATAGTTTTTTAGTACTATACTTAAAAAATGTTTTTTTTTTAATATTTACCTTTTTAAGTATAAACTTAACTTTATGTAGTAATTATAAAGTTCTAAGCTAGTATTTAGAAAGCATAGCAATACCTCTTAAATGGGTTTTCTTATAATAAAAATCTTTTTTAAGCCCTTTTTTAGCTTAAGTTTAAGCTTTGCTTAAAATAAACCCCCTTTTTTATAATGCAATACAAACTAAAAACTTGCATAATTTTAAATACACATTATAGTATTACCGTACTTATGTTGCACCGAAATAGATCGTTTATTATAAAACAAGTTAAATTATCTATAAAACGGTTTATACTTATATAACTTAAGTAACTTTTTAAAAAGTCGCTTAAAAGTCACTTTATAACAAAAATAGATAAAATAAAGTTAAGCATAAGCAAAAATACATAGAATATATAAATAGTATTATGTAGTAGTAGTAGTAGCTAAGCAATACTAGTAAGCTAGGTAGTAATAGTTAAAGAGAAAAAGAAAAAATTCCCCAAAGCCAGGAATCGAACCTGGGACTCCTCCGTCCCCGAAGGGACTAAGCCCTCAGCGAGGAACTTAGCAGTCACCTTGGCGTGTTACCACTACACCGCTTTGGGCTTTTACTTGGCATATTGAACAGTTCTAGCATAATTAAGCCTTATGACTCCCACCTTTTGCCTCCTAGATTATCTAGGTATATTGCGGTTTCATTTGGAAAAGTTTACGGAGTATTATTTGCTGCATAAATTGCATAAATTACCCAGGTATCCCTTTGGTGGGCATTTCAGCTGCAATACATTAAAAGTGGAATAGCGGGACTGCTTACATAAACAGATAATCCAATAATACAATTATCCGAGCATCAGATTATAATTTCATTGGATTAGCTGTTTATGTAAGCAGTCCCGCTATTCCACTTTTTATGTATTGCAGCTGAAATGCCCACCAAAGGGATAAGCTTCTCAGTTACCTGACTGCCCAGTGATCATAGGGTGAGCCGAACCCGAGCAAAAGCGGCGATTACGCTAAGCCTAATTTGCCGCACTCTTGGCATTTAGTAAAACTTAGAACCTCTGTACATGTACGAAGTACCCATACCCATCACCTGTACGTACCTAGGTAGGTCCCCGGGTCGATACCTCCTAGCAGAGAGCAACTATGAGGTAATGGGCCTACCCAGCCTACTGGTAGCTTGAGGTATCCAACATGGCTGCTCAAAGTTACCCCTCCGGCCGTCAGCTCGCATCCCCCCGCTATCCGGTATCCGAACCATCCCTACGCAACAGTACATGCTTCGAGGCGTCCTCCGACACATGGAAGAAGCTTCGGTACCAATCACGTTCATCAGCACAAGCCCAACACACCCAACACCCTTTTGGGCTCGTGCAGAATCAAGCCCGCCCCTGTGCAGCCAGGGTCTTATTTCTCGCCTCCTTCTCTCGACGTAATTGGACACTGCCTTGTCGCTTTTCTCTCGGTATTCCATGCATACGTCGGCACGAGCTATGACTACTCATCGCATTGTGGCGGGCATCTTTATCTTGAATTAGCGGTAGCCAAGGTTTACAGCATCGGCGCGCTACCACGGTCTACACGGTCTACACGAAGTGCATCAAACGACAAGAAAGAGAGGGGTTGAACCTTCTTTTCCTACTATATCTGTTCTGCCATCCGTCTCCAAAGTGCTACTATTACCCGTCATACTTTGCATACTTTATCTTCTCCAATTTCTTCCCAAGTAACATCCACTACCACCACGCTCGTGACAGAGATCCGATGGAAACGCCCAAGTTCCCGCCTCCCCAGGACGAGGGAGAGAAGCAAGTCTTAGAGAACCTCGTCGCAATCCAAAATCGGTTGCTGTTGCGTAAGCTGGACCGCACCACCTATGTCCGCTCACAAGATGTCATGGGCCTCTACGATGAGACCATTCACCAAGTCAAGCGCCTCAACGAAATTCGAAGCGGGAAGTCTGTCGAGGAGAATAGAGGTGCGCTACAGCTGTCTTGATTATCCGAACTCTCTTAGTCAATTCAAGGAGCGATTCTAACAGATTGCCCCTCCGTGTAGTCGACAGAGTAGTAGACAGTTGCTTTCAGTTACTATCGCTCTTCTTTATGACCATAGGGAGGAACAATGAAGCCCCGGCCGCGTACGCCCTCACATCGACGATCAAGCGACTCTTGGATCACCTAACCGAAGCAGACTTGTTTTCGGCTAAAGACCTGGAAAGCATGTCGCATACCCTCGAGCACTTGTCCGAAATAATACACAATAACTCCACAACGGAATCGACCCCATGGCTCGAGACTCTCATTGCACACCGAATCGAACGTTGTCGAGCATCGCTAACAAAGCTCCAAAAAAAGGTGGAAGATATTGCAGAGCCGCTGAGACCTACAGCCGAGAGGCTGGTTTCTATATTGAGACAGATGGCCATGATTAACACTAAGTCGAAGGTGTGAAGATGCAGTAGTCTTTGTCTAGCTCTTTACGAAATCTGCTAACGGGTGGAAAGTTCTCGCCGAAGGATATACATAAGTTTGAATTACAGCTAAAGGAGATTGATGAGACGAGGAAAGATGGCAACTTCGTTGATGAGCAAGGGGACATACTGCAAGGCAGTGATGGAGTTACTGCCTTACTACAAAGATGTCAGATGTATACAGGCGTAATTTTGGAACGGTTAGTTAGTTTCACAGTTGCATCTCCTTTGACTCGTACTCATTGGATACCCCAGGGGCGGCAAGTTTCCAGATAAGTGGAGGCCGATCTACGACGTCCTCATTGGCATCCGAAATGATCTCGACAGATTATCTCTAACGCAGGCCTGGTCACTACGAGAGACTGACCTGTATGACTTTCAACGGCAACTCGACAAGATCGATGAAAGTCGGGTTGATGGCAACTGGGTAGACGACGACGGCCAGCCTGCTGAGCTCTATGTGCAACGGGTATTTTCTCCCTTCATATGAAATAGCCGATCGTTCATTAACCGGAAACAGACTCTATTGTATCTCATTCGGCGGTCATATGGTTACATCTACCATCTTATGATATCATCCGAGCCTGTCTCCGAGGCGCTGCTGCCGATCTACAACCAATTACAAACGTTGAAACGTTGCCTCCTGGAGGTGAAGAACAGTGGTGGTGTCGCCTCGGTCCGTGAGCTGTATCCGTACAGCATGAAGGTAAGCTCCTTTTGAGTAGAAACTGTAGTTTGTTCAACTTTACTAACCTTAATGTAAGCTCAATTCCATAGATAACATGAGAGTCGATGGGAAGTTTATGGTTGCCGACGACATCCCGGAAGGTCAGGGCAGTGTTATAGATATACTGTCTGAATGCTTCGACTTGAACTATGAGCTTAGAATTGCCGCAGAGGATGCATCAAGGTCACAGACGCCAGACGTCCGATAAACGTCTTCGGGCATGCGGCACCTATGCACCACGCTTGCTATATGAACGAGAGCAGCGGCTAGCTATTCGCCCTCCTATCCGAGCCTATGACGTGCTTCACGACGCATATATAACTCTTGCTTGTTTGACGGACACGGCGACATTTGGTCCCACCACCTCTCCGGTGATAATTTGGCTTCTCATAATTAAGGCGTTCTAAGAGGTAGTCATGGACGAGGCGCCGTCTTATCTAGCTAGGCCTGAAATTATGCTATAACTTGCTACCCACATCTGCAGTCATGGAAACCTCAATGACCCTCTTCACAGCAGGATGAATTACGGATTTCGGAAAGCAAACTTAGCCTGTACATCATTGAACGGATTAGTACTGAAAAGACTGAGTGCGGACGCAATATGGCCATCCCTGACTTACCGGCCAAATTTGTACCTGCGAGTCATACATCAGTATATTAAGTTCATGTAGGAGGTGAATATGACCAGGCGCGTTATTTTGGAATCGTCGATAGATATTGATTGAAAGAAAATAAATACTCACATTTTCGAGGTCCCAGACACCACTCGTTGCGTAGATGTCCTTGCTCACTGCAACGCTCGAAGTCAGCTACGGTCATCTTGAGCATGGGCTATAAGTACTTCTGAAGCGTAGATGGCTGTCGGGCTCGCTCTGTGAGCCGGGGAAACGAGCCCCTATACTTCAAAAGCCACAACAAGACATAGAGAAAACGGGCCCGTAGATTGACTACTCACGCGACTCGAGGATCTCCTCCTTCGACGAGGCGACGCATACCAGCGTGCTGCCGTAGAAGCTGAACTTGCTGGCGTCATCGCTCTCGGGCTTCTCGTTGAATATGGCACCTGTTGCGGCGTCTCAGCTCTCATCTCTCTTCCAGTATGTTTTGATACCCGAGATAGATAGGTAGGTACACTGGGGACTTGGCTGACCGACCTCCTGTCTTGACGAATCCTGACTCTGCTAGGGGTTTGACGCCTGCTAGATGCTGTCTGCGTGAGGGGAAGCGAACATGTTAGTTAGCACTCAACGCTGTCATGTCCTGTTTTCTTCGTCCCCTCCCTCAGCCTCGCTTTGGCGATTCCTGGATTTATCCATCACATGGAAACCACGTGTCGCTTTCCCCCTATGAACAAGTATTGAATTCACGGGGGTGGCGGAATGCTACCGTGTACTTGCTGCCAAGTAGGTAGGTAGATTGATAGGTGGATAGGTGGGGTGTAATAATACAGACAGAGTCCTAGGACGGGGAGGGAGGGAGAGAGGTTGAAAAAATAGAATAAAATAAAATAAAATAAACACTCACGGGCGCACCTCGAGCCTCTTCTCTTGCATGCCCGGCTTGTCGGGGACGACGACGAGCCACTCCCACTTGCCTGCCGGCGGGGTCGATATGGAGGCCATTGGATAGGCGAAGTAATTGGAGCGCGACGACAGCGGGGTCCTTATCTTTGCGCGAAGAGGAGATGATGCTGCTGATGCGGCGGCGGTAAGTGCGGTTGAGGTTCGTTGTTGAGAGAACGGACGTAGTTGTTGTTGTACCAGAGGTCGTAGACCGGATGCCATGGGATGAGACTGGAGGTTTAAGTAGGGCCGATGGTGTGTGTGTGTGTCTGTATTCTTTATACCGTCGATTCGCTGTAGGCCCCCGATTTGCTTACATATGGTATCGGAGGTTTTCGGTGCATACGTATACATACGTATATGTACGACACGCCCTTTGCTAATGGTTGGCGGAAACTTGTATACTTAAGGCGTGCTCTGCCGACCAATTGATCTTCTGGCTCAAGGTGACCCCACGATTGGAGGGAAAATATAGTGTACCTACAACTACAACATGTATCTATCTACATAAGCAGTCCCAGCTCGAATTTAGGTGCCGTAATCTATAGGTATCCTGTGTGCACAGCTTCATTGCATTTGTTTTGTTTGGGTAGGTCTACGATACATTTTATTGTGATAGTTGACGGAGAACATCGTCTCTAATATTCAGGTAGATAGATATTCAAGCTTCCATTTGTTTAACTTATTGCAGGCATTTCCCCACCATTTACAGTGCTACACTCTAACATACTGTAATTGGTAGAGGTAGATATCACTTAATCGGCTGGGTGCCGGCCACGGTTTGGCTATCTATTGGCTGCCCAGTAGAGAGTAATAAAGTGTTCACTGTAGCACAACTCAAGCATCCCTCCTTTTCATCCCGTAATGATAATTGAAAAGGCCACGTCGTCGCCTATTTCTCAGTTTCACCCAGGAAATTGACAGTGTTTGGTTTTATTCTAGGTCACTCGCCGCCAAGCCCTTTGATCCAAGAAGCCAAGATATGACTTATAGTGCCTAGTTGTAGCCACTCGTCTTCCCCTCATCTATCCATACGACAGGATAACAAAAAGTCATGCGACAACAACGTAAGTATGGTAGCTTCGTCGGTGCCCTCCGAATAGAGAGCCACTTTGTCGAGTCAGATCTAGAGGCTAGGCTAGAATTATAAGGGAACGACTCATTGCATTCCCGAGGCATCAAGTTGTACATGTAATCCCGACTCAAAAGCGAGTCGCGAGCTCGGCTTCTGTTCAATAGAGTTATAGTACTCTACAGTACTCTATACTACTCTATACTACTCTTGAGGTCACGGGACCTAGACTACCCCCTACAAGTACCGGTACTGTAGGTAGTCCCAATCCCAGATTACCAGTCTAGGTAGATCAGAAGCTCTGGGATTCTGGGCAGAATCAGAATCTGGGGTACACCAGACACTGCCAATATTGTACTTGGCGCAGGGCGATATTTGTGCCTACCGGGATGTACCCAAGGCCCCCTCCCCCTGTCAGATACATATATGCATGCATGCATTGTAGATTTTTAAGTTGTCGTATGGGTCGGGTGACATAGATTGGTACGCATGTTATTTTTGACACGAGGTCAAACTTCCAGGATGGACATTTTACTACCGAGGTGATGTTTTGTTAGGTTGCGAAAGCGGAAGGGCTATCGTCGGCTCAAGCGCTTATTGTTCAAAGAACTAATAGAACTAATAGTACGGGTCTGTTATAACTTATGTATAAGAACTCGACCCTGGACAATGTCGTCATTTTTCTCAGCTTGACTAGCCCCCCCGAATGCGGGGAGTAATAGGTAGAAAAGCCGTAAAAATCGACAAAGGATTTCTGCATTCCCTTCTGTCATACTACGTATCATGTCATTAATTGTTCAACTCGTGCAATGCCAGCTGCATGCAGTACTACCGTGTACTAATAGAGTATGGACAGTATGTAAGTACTGTAAGTGAGGTACTCCACCCATCTATCTCCTGAGTACGGTACATGTAACAGTCAGTAAGAGTAGCCTCATTGCTTTCCCGCAAATAGCCAAGCCTCCAAGTTCTTGGCCGGTTCTCGGCGGTCCATCTCGTTCTGCTTTCTCTTCGGCCTTATCTGGACCCGGGCGGACACAGCCGCCCTGTGACGTCGGACAGGGGAACGGTAATGGTTTTGGCTTGGTTCTATTTATTTCGCCCAGCGAATTTGGGCGCGACACTGTCTGGACTACCAGATAAGCAGCCTCGGCATGGTCAATTGCCCGGCTCGGCGCGCAGGCCCCTTACATGATCATGATGGCTTGAACATCAAATGCGCTTGACATTGTCCCACACCCATGTAAAGTACCTACACGGGGCACACTGGGTTGATCCTGTGAAGAACAGATGTATATGCTGGGGAGACATGCAAGATGAGACAGGGAAGGTAGATAGGTTCAACGACGCGAGGCTTGTCTGTCCTTGGTGTTGTTGATCCTTATTCGTCACCGTTACCGTCACCGTCACCGTCACCCCTCCTCTTCGTCAAGATAAAGGGAGCAGACCTCCCCTTGTGTACTAGTTCACAAGTGGGAAGATTTATATTTCTTATATAAACGAGACTCCGAGTCATTTATCACTCATATACAGACTATTAAAATACTTCCAGTATAGTTTATAAACCTCAAGTCGCCAGGTAACCCAACCTCAGTCGTTAGAACAACCACTTCACACATACTTTACGTCACATCATCTTCAATATCCTACACGAGCTTGTCGACGGACATCATCATTCTCCCCGCAAGCGCAATGCTTTCGCTCCAGGAGCACATAGAAATCGAATCGGCACGATGGAGGGCATCAAAGGGAGAAGTTTCATACGATACTAAATCGATCATATCCTCAGCAGCCACCAGCACCGTCGACTCCGTCTTTTCCTCACAACTCCACTCCAAATACAAGACACGTACGCTCTCGCGGCGTTCCTCGACCTCGAGCTTCGCCACCGAGATCGAGTCGGAACCCGCACAGCAGCCCTTCGTCGTACCGCGGGACTTCAACGGCACACCCATCACCGTGTACGCCTCGCTCGAGGCGGCAGTAGCGCAGAGCACGCAACTATACCACAGCCAGGCGCAGGGTGGCGGCAACGGCCACAGTCAGGGCCAGGGCGAGGGCGGGGGCGGGGGCGGGGAAGTGGGAAGAGCAGAGGAGCAACCCAGACGCCTCGTAACGCCCGGAAAGCTGTACGAGAATGAGGAGGATGACGACGAGATCGTCTACGACTGAAAGCCAGACCGTCTCACCACCACCGCCCGCCTGCTGCCAGCTCCAGAAAGAACCCCGGCAGCAGCTGAAAATAGTAACCAGCCGACTGACTCTCTTACTGTTCATCATAAAATGGTGGGAGTGGTGGTGGTTAGGAGGGATCGCGAAGCGGCTTATACACACCAAACGAGTGCGCGCATTTCATGCATATCTGCAGGCCTGCATATCTCCCCAGCATAGCAGGCGTATCCGAGCCGTGTCGCGTAGGGATGCGTAGGTGTCCCGCTGCTGCTCTGCTGCGGGGGAAAAAGAAAGGGAGAAAGAGGAACGGGCTGGGCTGATCACTTCTCCCTACTACCTACCGTACTGTAATCTCCATTCTGAGGTCCTCCTGCGCACTACTGTACTGGGTCTAAGGTTACATCTGCACGACCGGGGTCAAAGAGTACGCCCGAGAGCTTACTTAGCTGGGGTCGCTAATTGGGAAGGAGAAGAGGGACAGCAACGACACCGGCGGCAGCATCTCACGTCGGAGGACATGGTGGCTTGATTACTTTGCATATCGACCTGCGCTAGATAGGTTCGGCTTCATGGTATGCAAGTGCCAAGACCCTTGCTCACCGCAGGCAGCAGTTGGCGTTTTGCGGGGGAGGAAAAAGGGCGAACGATCTGGGATTTTGATCTCGTTTCTTTTGGATTTGGATTTGGATTTGGATTTGGATTAGGTGAACAGACGGCGTTTTCATTGGAGGGAAATTTGGAGCCAAGGTTCGGGGGATAAAAAGCCTCAACTCTCATCTGTGATTTATTATAAGGAAGTGAGCGACTGAGCGAACAGTCTAAGATACCCAGAAATTACGAAAATTTGATTTTAGTATCCTAACCTAGTTGATCTTGTTACTGCTTGTGTTTATTTGGTGCTTAACTTCTTTGAATGGAGGTTTAAAGCCAGTCTCAACGGATGGTTCTTCGCGAGCACTCGATGTGTTCTTGTTTGACAATTCTAGTATACATTTCTATGCGCAGGAGACACCTACTGCGTAGGTAGGTAGGTACCTACAGTATGTTAATACTCTCCTTTTCACCTGCCTAAACTATCAATTTAGCTTTTAGCATCTACTTCTGTATTAACTCTGCTACAATGCGCTCTTGAATCCCACATCACTATCATGAAGTGTTTATATAAGATCACCCCCATGAAGCTCCCTACAGAGCTTTCTAGATACCGTCAAGTTTTCAATCGACTAACTCACATACTTAAGGAGCTTAAGAGTAGCCACTTGTTCACGCCGCAATTAAGCGTCATGATAACAGTGATATGATGGCCATAGACCTCATCAGGAATAAGCATGTTCATTACCTCTGTGCCGAATGGGCGGTATTTAAGGACGTTGTTAAGTTTAATGGGACTAATCTTTCTTACCTCTCTTGACGACCCTTCATAGTAAGCTGCTACGTTGTTTGGTTCCCTCTGTGACGTTCTCGCCACGGGTCCAAATATTCCATATGCTGCCTCATGGTAACTTGTCATTTGTGCCATTAGATGGTATCACTTTCGTTGCAACCGGCCACCCAACTCTGGAGTACCACACCGCGTGCACATAAACTCGCTTTCTAAGCACCATCTATGTCGCGTCTGAGCTCATCTTAAAGACTAAAATAAATCACGGGGCTGTGCTTCAACGTAGGGTATTAGAGCTAGAACATGGTAGAAGCGGCCGCACACTAGCTTCCATGTTATAATGTAAAGGTTAGACTTGAGCAGTACTATCATAGAGCCGCCATAACATATAGACCCTGTGAGGGTACGCAGGAAGCTGTAGATATAGAACAATAGCATAATGAGAATTGTTCAACCCTTGGTAGTATTATCGATGTTTTCTACGGCACAATGGGCGCTGGGCTCACTCAATGTTTAGGTTGTGATGTTAACGAAAGCTGATAGTCCGTGACTTCATGGACACGATTTTAGTCCCCAACGCCGCGCCATAAGTATAACCAGCTCAGCTTTAGAATTGCCGACACTCTTCACGTTGAGGGTGACCAGCCTCCCTCCTTGTTATACTTATCTCAACTAAATTGCTTGGCTGCCTCGGTCAAAGGCGGTACATTAGCTTCATCAATGCAAAACTCTAACCCGAAGTCTCTATATTTATTTGGATATTAGCAGCGTATCTCTATTCAGATTGTAGATAGGAAATACCTATCTATACACTACAAAGTCCAGAGCCTTTTAGAGCATGCCTAGCTGAGATTACATGTAGAGTCGCATCGGCCGGCCTGTTGCCGGTACCTGAAAGCTTGTTGCATGCACTAAAGCTAGAGGCCAATAAGTGGCCTCGGAGGCCATCAGAAGCAACGAAGCCCCCTGTAGGCTGATTGTCCAATGAAGGGAATGCCTACCTAGGTACTTACCTAACACATGCCGAGCACACCTGCAGAGACTCAAGTAGCGTCTCCACACCCAATCGCAACCTCTAAGTCGCATACCTACAGCGCCAGCTTTTAGCCTCACTAAATGGGTTCGATGAATTATCTATCCATTGTTGTCCTCCCCATATCTCCTATCTTCTTGCCACGCCTCTCTTTACACGGGATTGACTGCACGAAACATATATTTCCGAGGTCAGGTCGCTTGCAGCCCAACATCAATTCGTCATCGTACCGGAATCCTCGACGCACGTCTCGCGATGGCGGCTGATCCGCCTCCGCCGCGCGGTGGTGGGCTTTCTCTGTATGCCAACTTACTAGAGCCCGAAGGCAGCGCGCCAGGATCTATATCCCGAGCTCCTGTAGTGTCGCAAGCAGCCATAGATGCTGTGAAAGAACAGGAAGCTTCCAAAACCCCCGTCGGCTCGGCCTTGCGCTTCCAGCCACACCAGCAAATACGACGTCCGCAACAGAAGACCCAGAAGCCAAAGGCCGCCTTCCCGAAGGTACTGCCTACAGCTGGTAATTCTACAAGCACCGCCTCCGACACAAAGGGGCAGAATGCTGCGAGCGCTCCCCCTGTGAAGAGCTCGCTAGCCGACTGGGCGGCAAACGAAGAGGATGAGTACATGTATGGGACAGGTGAGAAGAGACCACGAGGTGGCCGCCGGCAAAGGAAGAAGAAGCTTGAAGCTGTACCCATGGAGACAGATTGGGATGAGATATACGACCCCTCCCGACCCACCAACGTCGAAGAGTATCTACGGAGCGATGAGAGAATACGCGAGGTGCAAGAGTGGAAAGCATTGCTATACAAGCACCGGAGGCGTAATAACGGGGGAGACAGCTGGGACAGCGAGGAGGAGGAGGATGATCGTCGTCCCGCCAACAGTAAGTCGACATCTCACAATAAGCAGCAGCGCGGCAAGAGAATATCACTAACATAGGCTCTATTCATAGACCAGTTTGCACCCCCAGAGTCGTACTCCTTTGCGCCGCCGCCACCCTCACCCCCGCGCGCTCCATTACCTGACGACAAGAGCGGCGACGATGCATACGCACGCCGTCTCGCCATGTCCCAAGGACAGGCACCTCCACCGCCCCAATCTCCTATGCCTCCTCCACCACCGCCCCCAGAACCTGACTCCTCGACAATATCCCGCGAGCCTGTTCGCTATGCACCATCACAACAAACCCCAGCGCAAAAAGATGCCGATTCTATGGATGTGGACGGGGAAGACGATAGTGGCGACTACGCACCGCCAGAGCCGTCCGTAGGTGAAGACGAAGAGGCAGCACCCCGTGCCAATCGGCCGGGGCAGAAGGGATTTGCCGCCCGCCTGATGTCTAAATATGGCTGGGAGAAAGGCCAAGGCCTCGGTGCCGGGGGCACTGGTATTCTCCAACCGTTGCGCGTGCAAGTTGAGAAGCGAAAGAAAAAGTCAGATGCTGAAGGCGGAGGATTTGCAGAGCCCGGTGGCCGCGGCAAGATCATAGGCTCTAAGACAGGAGCAGGGACATCTTCATCGACGACCGAGAGCGCAGGCAAGTTCGGCACCATGAGCAACGTCATCGTACTGCGTAATATGCTGGATGGTATGGAGGATGTACAGTCCGAGATGGAGAATGGCCTCGGGCAGGAGATTGGCGAAGAATGCGGTGACAAGTATGGCCGTGTCGAGAGGTTATACATCGACATCGAGGGTCGGAGGGTATTTATCAAATTCACAGACCAAGTCTCCGCATTAAGGGTATGTGCCTCCCATTTTCTTTATATCTCAGGTCATATCGTTTTTCCCCGTAACAATCTGTCTATCCCTTCGCTGAATAACCTATATGACGACCAAAACACCGACTAATGCATAACGATGAACAGGCTGTCAACGCCCTCGATGGCCGCATCTTTGCCGGCAACGCTATCGTGCCGCAGTACTACGATCCCGATAAATTCGACCGGCGAATATACGAATGATAAAAAAAGACGGCATAATGGTGATGAATGAAAAACATGATTGGAATTTATCTCGCCTGGAATCTATCGACATCTTATGTTGTGTCACGAGGCGGCAATCGTGGATACCCTCAACCAATTGCGCATTTGCATCTACACGGCATGTGCACTACTTCTACACTGTCCGTCCTCGATACGCCTATTTTTTAAAGCAGAGCACAATTTGGCTCGCGGGCGCCAGTAGTTCATAGATGAGAAACAAACAATACTCCTCCGATGGCATATCCCCATCTAACCTGACCTTGTAAAGCCTATAGTGATTATAGGTCATTGTTCCAGATTCAGAACAACTAGATAAGTCATGAATTGAGACCACATGCCTATTTGCAATTCTCTCATTATAGTAATACGCAATATTGATATCATATAACCCTACGTATATAAGGCAAATCTCACATGAGTCTTGTTAATCGTCATTAATGCAGACTACCCATTTCACCGATGAAATGCTGAAAATAAGAAGAGAGTAAAGGAAAAAGTCGTGTATTAATTAGAAGCAAACCAAGAGGCATTCTGCGTCGGTTTTGGCTATTGATTCTCTATCATCAAACTTCCGTCATCTCTAACACCACTCCATGAATGAACAATGGACACTACCTACTTACAACGTTCCCCATATCATTTTTTTGCCCAAACAATCGTTCAAGTCCAAGCGTCCTAATCGAGTGAAGCCCTGACTTGTTGACTTCATCCATCCCTCTAGCGGTTGAGGGGGGTGATGTCCCGAGTGCAGATACGGCATGACAAGCCTTAGTCCAACGATAAAGCTGGCTATAGAATACGACCAGTAGACATAGACAACGGGTTCATGGATTCCAGGCAGTAAATACATCGGTATTAAGTCTAGTGGATTCTTGTACGCAACGCAACGCCGGTCGCGAAGAGCGGTTCATCAAACGACAACATTTGACTGACAAAAGAGGAAGAACGAACTTGAGAAACGCCTCGATACATCGTGAAATCCACCTCACCAATTTACAAAAAGGCTGTAACAAGACCGCCGAGAGCAGCGAGCGTAACGACAGTAGACATGCTAACGCTGGCGAGGGAAGCAGCACTGTCACCGTTATCGCCGCCGCTGCTGTTGCTACCACTGCCACTACCGCTATCGCTGCCGCCGCTAGAAGTGTTGTTGTTAGCAGTGGCGTTGTCACTCTCACAAGTGGTAACTTTGCCCTGCACAACGTTTCCGCTGAGCTTGTTCAACTTGTCGCACGAGCTTTGGATATCTTCAGTGCTGATAAAGTCAGCTGTTCCGACGACGTTGTTAAGGCTGGGCAGTTCAATGTCGTCGAAAGAACCACGCATCACAATAGCGCCACCAACATCCGCAAGAGAATCTAGGCCGTTAATTTTGCCAAGGGCTGTGTTGTTGGCAATGGTTACACCACCACCAACTTTCTCCAGCTTGGGGATCGTGATGTTGGTGAGCTGAGGGTTGCTGACAAATGACAAGTCTCCATCTTGAATTGTTGTAAGGTTGGCGGCGAGGAACTCCGTGAAGTAGTTAGAGTTGAAACGCATGGAACCATTGACAGCCTTTAGGGAGGGAACAGAGAATGTGCTAACATTAGCGATAGTCATATTGGCAATCCACTCCAGGTTGGGCATTTCCATGGTCATGTTCAGGGCGTTGGCGCTGACGCGGAGAACATTGCTCAAGCTCTTAATGCTAGTAGAGAACTTGGACAGCCTACGGTTGTTGTTGATGTCCATGTCAGTCAGCTCTTGGACATTGATGCCGTCGAGATTGGCCACAAATGTATCAGCAACAGTGACGCTCTTGGCCTTGGTGATACCGGGAGTACCAAATGTCGGTTCTTGAAGGGAGCTCAAAGTAGCCCAATCAATGGAACCGACCTCTCCAAGTACCGGGAAAACCAACGAAGCAAGCGATGTGACATTGTTCAGCTGGAACACGCCGCCGATAGTTTGGAGTGATTCGGATGACAGGCTCTGAATAAAACCGTTGTTCTTGACGATGAAGCTACCCCCAATGCTGGTCAAGACACCACCAATATCGATACTTGGGCCGGCGTTGACATTGAGAACAAGATCGTTGGTGATAGACTTGCAGCTTGCGACTTGGGTAGCATCAGCTTGGCTGTTAATCTCGACAGGGTCGTCTTTGCAGCTCAAAGCAGCGGCGCCTACAAAATTGTTACTACCCTATTCCGAGCCTAAACTGTTTTAGAATGTAACATACCAGATACTAGGCTGAAAGCCGCGACAGCTGAAACTAGCTCTTTACTGTACATTTTGACTACAATTGGTGGAAGAGTCAGTGTTGAGTCAAATAGAGCAAAATGGTACTTGGAAGACGAAGGTAAGTGAGGCAACCGAGCAATCGGCCACGATCAGAAAACAAGTAATCGAAGGTAGTGAGTAAATAGAACGTCCTTGCCGCTTGGTCGAACGCGTCCAAAAACCGATGATGATGATGAAGCTAGAGTGATGATTCAAGTGTGGAACAAGTTGTTGAAGGCTGGCTCGGGGAACGACACAGCATAGCTGAGAAGACCATAAAAACAACGCCTTCAACGGCAAGTCAGGTACGACACAAGTAGGCTTGCCCGACCAGGTATATTAGGCTACACCCAGCAGCCAAACAAGGCAGCTGGGACGAAGGAAACTGCGAGCAGCTCCAGGAATCCGTGCCGCTGCTGCCATGCGGCCCGTTGTTGGTGATCCGTCGGGCTTCCTGCGGGACGTCTGTGCAGACAAACCAAAGCTTATCGAATAATTGGTGGATGGTTTGACCAGCACTCGCTTTTCCGGAAGTCTCGATTGCAGCTTCTAGCGCGAGCCACTGTACGCCACAACCTTGACAAGCTTTGCTGGATACGGACTTGCGATGAGAGGTTGCTGCCAATGGGAGTCCTCAATTGCTATTTCATGCCCGGGAGACGAGTATCCTTGCCTTCGACATCCGCAAGTCCAATGGCGAAGCAGACTACTCTTTTTGTTATACCGCAACCGCTGTGGCGAACATAGCATCCAGAATCGCGTCCTGTCATCTACGCAATTCGAAGCACCAGGAAGGTCGTACACCCATCTTTTAAGCCCTTCGTGTGATATTTCCGTCCTCCTCTTGTAGCCTTGATATTTGCCAGGTATGATGGAAAGGGACCAGCGAGAGGTGGCAGAGGCACGCGTCACTGTGTTTGCAACTGCATGCACAATACAATAAGAAAATATAATAAACTAACCTTATTTTCCACAAGAAACGGTCCGTTGGTTTGGTTGAGAGTACTCTCGTCTTCGATAACCGAGATATTCTACCACCCTTTCAAGACACACCTGCTCAAAACTTAAGAAGTATCTCGTTCGGGTTTGCTTCGTCGAAAGAAATAGTTGGTCGGGTAGGCGAAGGAGTCGAAGTTGCTTCAACCGATCGTGTTGCGTAAGGGACGTGTGAGTGTGTATGAGTGAGTATTAAAGAGGAGGAAGTAATGGAGCGAGTGCTCTTCCTCTACGATGAAGGAATATGGACAAACGAATGAATCCGAAACGGAAGAACGGGATGGTGGACTGGATGGCAGGAAAAGAGGGATGGAGAGGAAGGTCAAGACATAGACAAGAAAAGCCGAAACGTTTTGGAATCCAACTTATGGGTTTTAGGGGCAAGTCGAATTGGCAAGGGGTTGGCAGTACCTGGGCCTGTACGTAGTAGGTAGTGTGAGGGCCCCGATAAATCCTCGCATACAAAGCCTGCTCTTGTCTGCCCTCTACCCAGTAAGCTAGGTCCTATGCGACTTAAAGGGCCGGGGGGGGAGATCGAGGTTCCCCTATCTACGCACAGTACATGCCTAGTACATGCATCGTACCTCTGTAGACCATACGTAATATACTGGGTAGTGTGGTGTGTGATGTACTGTGTCAGTGGATTATCGGGCTATCCACTGCTGTGAGCCCGTGGGTTCAGGGGCTGTTGGGATCTTTAGAGTGCTATTTAGGGGTTTCTACTTAAACGATGGGTCCACTATCATCTGCTAGACATGTCTGATTAGGTAGTTAATAGACACCCTTTATGCGACAACGAAGGCGCACTGTGATAAAAATGAGAAGCCTACCATTTAACACTGTACTCCTATTGGCAAATGACAACCAGATTATTACTGTATTTAGTAAGTACTAAGTTAGTAGGTAAGAAGAACAAAGGTCGTTTCACTCAACGATACCAAGACAACAACAAACTACACTAAGCAGGTAGCTCTTGGGATTCGTTCCGGCTACACCTGTACACCTGTACACCTAAGCAAGGCCTGGAGAGGAATTCCCGAAGCTTGGCTCCCGCTCCGATAGGTATAATTACAGCCTGTCCAGCGCCTCCATCTTTTTCCTCGTGTGCCTAGCGGTCCTTGGACATTATCAGCATTGAAGGTCCACCAAATCCCCTGTATCTGGATCCAAGAGTCTAGATTCTAGAACGATCAGTTTTCTCCTTCGGCTTCGATTATTTTCTTTTATTTTTATCGTTCTTGGCAATGAGAAAAGGATATACCTACATACATTATGATACATTGTTCACCGACACTTACCTACTTACAACAACATATATCCTTGAGCAGACCTGAGTTACTGACTAGGTACTACCCAAGACCCATGACCCAAGATCCTCTACTGTCCGGTCGCTGTACTGCGTATTTTTTTGTCCTACATGTAGATATGTAGTGAAGTACCGGTAGCTTTGAGCTGATTTCATTGTTTCTTGTTGCGGTCACTTGCCCGTTTAGCAACAATCCATGCTCGGTTATCGCCGCAATCCCAACCGCCGTCGAATCCTCCTGCACTGCTTTTTGGCCGAATCTTGGGAGGTATCCAGTAAACAACGGCTATACGTATGTTGGAAGTATAAGGTTATTCCATCTACTCGTCCTCCAAGACGATACCGCCATGTCGTCATTCTTCTCCCGGTCCGTTTCGTCGCTCGTGAAGAAGTGCGTGAGAAGTGGCATTGTTCTCTGCTTGCCCACGCTTTCGACATGGGGCCCCCCTTGTTCAGAATAAGGTCGCACGGGCAGTGCTTGGCCGGGGGCTTGGCTGCATCTGCATCCGCTTGCGCGTTGCGTGCGCGTACACGACAAGATTACCTAGGCTTGAAGATACAGTTGATAAGTAAGTACGTTGCATATATGTAAAGCAGCTCAGCCAAGTTTTCCACCATACTATACATTCTATACTACCTATATACTATATACTACATATGTATATAGTTGTAGAGATTGGGAGTGTATGGTATGGGTTTAGACTAGCATATATATAAGCTCAGAATCAGGTTTTAGGTATATCGCCCCGTCCCATGTCTGCCCTACTAAGTAAGGTACCTTGAACTATCTTGAGCTTGTTGTCAGATTCTCCAGTGCGCCTTCGTCACCAATGTCTTTAAACTACTGATTATAGTGTTAACCTCACGGCATCCATTGGCTTGTACTCAATTTCAACCCAACATCCTAGTATCAGCCAGCCCAAGCAGAAAACTTTCCGCCGTCTTTGGGACGGCGGGATGGTGGTGGAGTTGTGGATAACACGAAGCCATCTGTGATCGACGCTACTATGCAACATCCAACGCCCAGTCTGTTCTTCCCTGGATAGATCTACCACTTCTGATTTGTTTTCGGCAAACCAGCCCCAGCAGGGAGGATAGAGCAATGCGTTCAAGCCCACCTATCTAGATAGGTATTTTCTGACCAATGCTAGCTGCTTCCTAGGGGTGGTCAGAACAAACTAGCGTCGTGGCCGCTGATCATTGAAAGTCCATGACGACGACACTGGAGCCATCGATTTTTCTTTTCTCCTCCTTCTGCTCCTACCACGTACGGGTAGGGCATCGCAGTGTGTTCTCTACTGAATGTACACTCCCGCCGCTACTATTCTATCCATGACCACTTCGCATCGTGTACTCACGTAGGTACATGTAGTAGTCTATATCCTACCTGGGTAGTTGGCTAGCAGCAACACGAGGATCGGAGAATTTCTCCTATCTTCAGAAGCCAATTTCATGATGCGATGCTACAACAATGAAATTGCGTGGGATTAGGTACTGGATTAGTCCCTGCAAGCTACCAACGAATAGTAGCGCCGCACCGTCCACAACTACTAAACTCGCCGGTAATTGAGCGTAGATGATTTCCGTTCTGGATACAGAATAGCACCGATATTCTATCCTAATATGTATTCGCTATGGTTCTACTACACTAGTAATGCCGGCTGTATGCGGCCCCGTGGAGGTCAATTAGCCCAATGGTATGCGGCGGCAACGCCTCAGTGTTGATTATTTTCTACGAGCCAAAACCCGGAGCTTTCTGTCTCGGGCTGATACATTGCATTTCTTATCTTATATATACCGGTACATACAACAGCGGTCGGCTGTAGTGTAGGTAGGGCAGGGAGGTCTGCTAAATCCGTGCCCCATTGCACGTTGTTCCCGACAATGTACGTGTAATACCAAGAACACAGCAGGCCATGTTGGCGCCACCAACACGAGCGAGAATTGGCCACCCGCTCGTATTCCATGCTCATGGCAACCCCATTGATGCAAACTAGTCAAGAAAATGATGGTTCCATCGCCTGCATCGTGACCACTGTCTCTCTCATTACGAATGCTCTCTGTCTACTATTACCATCCACGTATGAGGAAGAGCAGATATCGACCAGCTGTACCGTACTCCTACTGTATGGAGAGGTCAAGGGAGTTTGCAGCAGCTCACATTCCGTGTAGTAGTAGTGCCGCAATCCGGGATCTGCGACAACAAAAATGCACTCTCAAACAACGCGTTGACTCGGATTGGCCCCGACAGATCTCCCAGTCTGCCGGGGGGCTCCTTGCTGATGGGAAAGTTCTGGATTCCTACACGTCATTTGATCAACATCGTGTAACAGAAAACATCGACCTCACCGCTAGGAACAGCTACTGTTTTGTTTATCAAACTACAGCTTGTACCACCGGCTTTGGTTTAATATTGTATGTTTACAATGCTAGCCTACAATTTTCTGAGTAAGACAAATTGTAGAATCATTGGTAAACGACTTTTAATGCTACATATCACTTTAGGAGATAAAATAGTTCTTCCTGACCGAGGGAGTCATGGTGCCGCGATGTCTCTTGGTAGCCTATTTGCAAGACGGGAACTACGGCAATGAATACCGGTATACATACCGGAGGAAACAAATGACATATCATTCGAGGACTGGAGACAATGACACTTCGGCCACGATTACTCAGGTATCCCTATGCTTACAAGTCTATGTCTAAGCGGCAAGAGGGAGTAGGTACTGCAATAGGTGTAGAACTGAATTTATTACGTACACATCCATTACCGCATCTACCTACCTAGCTTTTCACCCACATTAGACTAATAAACTGGGAAGTAGAACGCGTCAAGCGTGTAGGTCCAGGAATCGGTGGATTTCTGATCAAACACGCAATCAAGGCTAGTGCCGTTGCCCGACCACAACGGCCGTAAGGGCCACCGGCAGAGGCTGCTGATGCCATTGCCCGTGTTATTCAGGGTTGCGGGGGCGACGCCGCCCTCGACCCAGTCGATGACGGTCTGGAGGGTCGTGACCGGCCACCCGCCGTTCGGCTGGGCCGCGTTGGCGCCGCAGTGCTCGGCGCCGGGCACGATGAACAGACGGTAGAAGTCGTCGAGCGCCTTGGTCCCGTCGTCGTAGCTCAGGTCGCCGAACATGATCTGCCGCACCGACTCGTAGTAGCGCACGGACGAGGCCGAGGGGATCGAGCTGTCCGCCTCGCCGTGCACGTGCAGGATCTTGCTGCCCGCCGCCTGGAAGCCCGTCAGATCCGGCCACGTCGTCTGCAGCGAGTCGTAGTACCTCTGCATCCCGAAGGCCATCCAGTCGCGCAGCTGGTCGACCGTCACGCCCGACAGCGTGTCTAGGTTGGTCTTGTCCTCCAGCTGCAGGAACCGCACAATCCATTCGCCCCCAAGCCCCGAAATCGGCACCTCCCACGACGCCGAATCCGCGTTGTACGTCGTCTGGGCGTCCGCGAAGTTGGAGGCTGGCTGGGGGTTCAAGTATACCTGTCGTCCCTTGGAGTCCTTCAGGCCCTCCGTGAACGCCTTAGCGATAGCCACGCCCTCGCGCGTCACCGTGCCGTTCTGCGCGGGCGTCGAGCTACCTCCAGGGAAGCCACCGGGACCGCCGCCGCCGCGGGTAGAGGCAGCGCAGTAGTACGGCTCGCCGACCGTGTCGTCGTAATCGAACTGCAGCTTGCAGAGGTCCGACCGCGCCACGACGCCGTCGACTCGGCCGTCGAGGCCGTCGCAGGCGGCAATGGTCAGGTTCCGGATCTTCTGCAGCTCGCACGGCGGCGGGGCGTACCCCGACTGCGCCTCGACGACCGCGGGCGTCAGGTGGTTCACCTGCAGCTGGCTGAAGCGGAAGGCGGGAGCACCCGTGACGAGCCCGTCGAACTGGTCCCCGAAGCGCTGCGCCTGGCTCCAGCCCTCGCGGCCCCCCTCCGAGCACCCCTGGTAGTACGCGTAGACCTTGTCGGCGGCCGCGACACCGAACAGGTTGCGCGCGAACTGCTTGCCCAACACCGCCAATTCGTGGTGGGCCTGGTACCCGAACATGTACGTCGCCTGCCAGTTCACGGTGCCGTTGGCCTTGAGGAAGACGGCGTCGAACTGCGTGCTGAACGACCCGAACCCGCCGTCCGTGATCCCGGACACCGCGCCCACGGCGACGCCACCCGACGCGTACTGCGAGCCTGAGTTGATGGCGAGCCCGCCGCCGCCCGTCGACAGGTAGCGGTTCGAGAACTTGTCGGGCGAGGGCACCAGGTACGACACGTGCACGATGTCGTCGGCGAGGCCGTTGTGGGAGTACGCGAACGTCGCGTTGCAGTAGTCTATAACCGCAGTCTGGTACCACGACGAGGTCACGGTCTTATTCGTCGTCAGCGCTGCCGAGACCGAGGATGGATCGATCGTCACGGCCAATCCAAGGTCCTCGACGGGGAGCGCGGTCGTGACGTAGTCGACTGTGCAGAGTTCGGCTAAAGTAACCGCCTGGGCGCCCGCGATGGCGCTGCTCAGGCTCAGAGCCATCGCACTGGATTGAGGGCGCATTGTATCAATTGTGAGAGACGGGGGGAGGTCACAGCTCGATGCGGTGGCCACCGTCAAGTCTGGTCGAGGCGAGTTGCTAGCACATATATATTGAGCCCGTAGGCATCACAGCTTCACACCATGCATTTATTTTACCTTTGTTCCATCTAGACCGATTTTCTATATTTGCAGCCGGCTGTAACCTTGCCCCTGGCAGAATGCACGGGAAATAGATTAAACATGATCCCTAGATTGGAAGGAGATGGGATTTATCTATCTAATGCCTACTACCTTCGTTCCGTGATTTCAGTGATCAACAATTGTGCATTCGCAAGCTAGCCTGGCTCGTGTGGTAAATTTCGCCTTGGTTGGCCGTGTTTTATCAAGAGTGTCGTTCGGACTTCCAATCTCGCGCAGGACCTCGTTATGGAGCGGGCATATGTTCACCCTAGCAGGGGAACGAAGACGGGGTCTGAGTCCTAGAGTGGAAGATGCAGGATATGGAGCATTAAATCCACGCGTCCATTTCCTTTTCCGTCGCCCTGCCGGTCCAAGTTACCTTCGAGAGACCGGCTCTCCAAAGCGGTTCTTGTTCCGGAAACGAGCCCGCGGCATGGAGTCGTTAAGTCAGGGCGTTTACATATAGTCCGACACGACGGAGGATCTTGTCGTAGACCTGTAGGCTTCATCCTAGCTTACGGTCTTATTTTTTCATCCGAGCGGCGTGACTACTTTGCACTTATCCTAGTACTGCCATCTTAAACTCCCAGAAGACGGCGTTCGACTTTCGTCTGAAGTGATAGCTCAGAAGAATATATGAAGGCACTCGCGATCGAGGTAGCTTGACAGCCAGCCATCTACTGCTATTCGCATGTAGCACAGTCTTGATTAAAATTTCCATTTTCCCTCTGGCAACTTCAAAGTCAAAAAAGGTATCTCGTCTACACAAGCGAATGTCTAGAGATAGTACTCAGTAACAATTGCCACTTTCGTGCTTCAACGGGCAAAATCGTTTCATATCAAGTACACAAAACTATCCTCTAGTCTCGTACCTCTCACTCAACTCTCATCTCCATCTCAGAGGAGAGAAGGGTGAGAAACAAGAGGTTAGGAGTAACAATAGGAATATTAATAGAAGAATACTTAGTGTAGCTGGCTTCACTGAAAAGAGGCTTCAAAATGAATCGTCACTAAAATCGACTAACAATGTATATAAGGTCGGCAATACTACCCGAGACGTAAGTTCACAACCTCTATAGAGCTCTGAATCGGATACAAGCAGTTGATTACCTAGCTAATCAAGTATCCATGACTACCGGAATGAGATATAGATCATAGAAAAAAGGTGTTCACCATGGTAGACGTACAACATCAGCTGCCAATTCGGGCCAGATAAAGCTACCCAGGGAGACTTCTCTATATGACTAAGGGTTAAAGAGTTAATCAATTGGTAGAACTACCCTTACATCAGAGAGGTCTGTACTGCAATATCCCTTCTAAATACGATTTCATTTTCGATCTGGCGTACGCTTGTAGGTTTTATTCCTGAAGGCAGAAACCCTAAAGTATTCTTATGACTAGGATCGGGGGGTCTGCAGACTACTTAGGTGCTCATCTAGTCTTAGTAAGAGATACCAATCATATGTTGATCGCGCCACGGTGTATACCCGATCAAGGACCAGATGATCGTTGAACACATTGGGAGTTCTAAGGTAGGGTGGCTGGAATCATACTAAGTAATAACACTTTACATTTAGTATAGAAAAGTGTAGGAAAGTCGCAGCTCGCATTCATAATTTGAATACTCTTTTATATAAACTACGATTCTTTTTACGCTTTTACTTATTGGGGTTGTTACTTTCCAATCACACGAACTTCGGCGTGATGATTTACGTATGACAACCCAGCCTCGAAAAATTACCGAATGTGAGTTGTATTGTGATATCACCACCTAATCGTCATATCATATATAGCTCTAATCTAACATAGGCTAGTATCATACAAAATTTCTTAAAGCTTTGTTCTCATCTTGTCTCAAACATCATCCCATCGTGCTTACATCCGTATCCTCAACCTGCCACACTGCAAACACTCTGAGTTAGTAACTGTTATCGAAGCAGATCTGTGTTTCGGAAGCATAGGAAGCATATAAGATATGATTAAGACCTGAAAAAAGAGTTCATATACTCCAAAAGTGGCTAAAACGAGAAGCAAGAGTAAAATTCGAATTACTTACTATACCACATGAAGAGGCTTCTGTATGGCTTAAACCGGTCGGACAATTCCTTCATATCAGCCTCGCTCATATACTTGAACTTCCCGCCCTTGCTCTTAAGTTTGGCGACATCCCGACCAACGAAGGCGGCCATGCCTCGCTGGACGCCTAAATCGCCCAGCGAACATACGTCCGTACGCTTGAGCGCGAAGCACGCGAACATCTCAGCGGACCAGAGACCGAGGCCGCGGACCGCTGTCAGTCGCGTTATGAGTTCTTCGTACGGTGCGTTGGCGAGCATCTCGGCTGATAATTGGCCGGTCGTGAATTGCTCGGCTAACCCAGACACGTACTCAGCCTTGCGCTGGGAGAGGCCCGCCGTGCGCAGCTCTTCGATCGTCTTGCCGACGACTTGTGTGGGGACCGGAAACGGGCGCTTCCGGGCCTGCCCGTCGTCCCCATCTTCACCCTCGGGCTGTGTCTTCGCGGGTTCCGCGCTGTCCTCCTCGCCTTCGTGAAACAGGTCGACGAACTTCTTCTTTATCGACTTTGCGGCGGCGCCCGAGACCTGCTGCGAGATGATGCTGCTGCACAGGGCTTCAAAGGGGTCGATTTGTTCCGCTAGCCCCTCGGGCGAGAACATCCGACAGTGATTGTTCTCGACGAGCGGCCGCATCCGCGGATCTACCGAGATGAGGAACTTGTTCCCTTCCTCGAGGATATCGGCTGCTGCGGCCACCTTTGGTACGGGGTCGCCTTGCACAGGCTGTTTCGTGGGCGACGCCGAGGGAGAGCGTTTCCTGACTCCCCTGCTGGTCACGACCCGCGACGTCTCGGGAGACAAGAGTGTGGCGAGCGTGACGTTGGACTCGGCGAGCCGATTCACGGCTGGGGCTCGCGGCTTCTTGCTCGGCGGAGTCGCATAGGTGGGGACTCCTGGAGCGGCAGGCTCTCCCACCAGCTTCACATTGCTCGGCGTTGGGGTTGGTGGAGGCGGCGTGCTGACCCTCTGTCTACGCTGCTTGCTGGATGCTGTGGGCGCCTTTGTGGTGGGTTTCTTGGCTGCTCCATTTGGCTCTGCGTCTGCGTCTGCGTCTGTTCCCGCCTTTCTCTTGCGTCCCCTCTGCGCCGGGACGGGAGGAGGTGGCGCTATCGCCGACGAGGATGACGACTCGTCCTCGAGCTCTGAGGCGGCCTTTAAACGCGCCGATCTACGTGTCGACATCTTTGCTATTAGCTGGAATTTGAAGGCTTCGCTAACTGCAGAGTGAGGTGTAAGTCTCCGAAGACTTCCGAAATAAGACTGGGACGTGGTGATCGTGCGCACAGGTTCAAATGATACGCCACGTAGCTCGACAGATTTTAATGCTCCGCCAAGACGCCAGTTCAGAGCCTGAGGTGCGCGGAAAGGGGTTCTCCCGAGATGGAAAAGGGCGGGTGTTGCTGTTGTGGTGATGATGTGACTCGAGAGCCGTGACTTGAGGAATGACATAGGTTGAGCAGCGATGACAGCAACGACGGCCATTTAGGAGTGGCTGCTACTTGAGATTTGCTTTCTCTGGTGAGGAGCAGACAAATAAACAAGACACATATTTCGCCTTCTTTCCTACCTTTCCTCTTCCCCTTATGCACGGTTAGATGGAGTCTGATGAAGAGAGTTTGGAGCCGCGATGTGATATCATTAGAGATGTCATCAGCAATGGCTCTAAGACTCTTAGATGACACACTAACCTAGTGTTGCGCCCTTGTCTTGTCAGCTCGGAGATTTGGCGATATTTTTTCCTAATGGAACCTACCGAGCCTATCTAGTGCTTATAGATATATAGTGTAGATTTACATCTGTTGTTAACACATAATAGTTAATCAATCAATCATGGGCATTGCTTACAACATATGCAATGCAGCTTGGGTATATAGGTTTTGCCTTTGCTATCGAAAATAATACTTACCCATATATGAACGTTTGCTACACTTAAGCCGGAAAGACCTATATGTATAAGATATTTCCACTTAGCTAGCTAAATCTTTTATCACTTTAGCAACTTGTAGCAGAACAAATACTCCCAACAAAGTTCGTCAGTTATATAAATGATTAATAATCAAGGTAATGCTTAAACGTGCGCTGTTTGTTGTTCTTGTTAGCAGTGCTGTTAATCTAAGTATTGCCTTAAGGAGTATAACTCTCCTGTGCTTTAATTAGCAGCAATAGTATACTGTACTGTATAGCTACTGTATATATTACTTAGTGAATCGGCGATGAAGATGACGCTAGTGGTAATTGTACCGATGTGTATGTAAACTTATCTAATAACTTCTAGCAGATTCAAGTTCCCAGTTGAGGTTGTTTAGGCCGTAGAGGATAGATACTAATATAGGGAAGGTAAAGAAGTACGTAGTGTATGAACAGTAGTGGTGGTGTCTCGACAGGTAAAAGTCTCTCCTAAATGGGAGCAAGCTACGGCCAAGGAGCCTAACACGAGATTTTCGACACGGTTGCATCCCAGCACATGCAATGCAACTTCATCTTACTACCGAGGTACAGTACTATCTACATGTATTCTAGCATAGACAAGTACTTTTTTGACATTAACGTTACCTGTCAATTGCTCCAGGTGAGGGAGTTATATTGCTGTATACATGCGGGGTCTTACTTAAGACAAAATACCTAACAAATATTCGAGTACAGAAACCACCCTCATTTTTCTATACCCTCTAACATAGGTACTGAATTAATACCTCACATACATAAGTAGCTGTGAATTCCTCCGTGTCTACCGTACACACCTACTATTAATCTACTGTACTGTCTAAAATGAGCTGAGACCAAAATCGGTGAAGTCTGATCGGTGGCACAGCCAAGTACCAATCGGTAGGCATAAGGTATACCTACTTTAACAGGGAAAAACTGTTATCGGATGCTCTAGTGTATCTCCCCAAGTGACATGGCCAGCCCATCCAATCAATGATCCAGCTGCAAGGCATATGTAGGTACCTCCGCAGTAATGCTGCAATAATGTGTATACTAAACATGGAGATAGTGAGTGTCTGGAGGGAGGTACATATGTGTGATACTGTACATAGATAGGCAGGTACATAACCTGCTGTTACTTATACTGCTGGCGGCAAACCTGTATTTCTCCATCTTCCCCTGATTCTGCGTGGGTGTGGGTAATCTTAACTCAGTACAGTAGGTACCTCCTGTAGCTACGGCGTAGGTATGCCTACCTACCTGCACTACCTACGCTAGGTCGCACCCACTTCGTGACCATCTATCTTCCTGGTTCTCTTCAACACTTCAGCAGAGGTCCTGCATCTCATCTGAAGACCGGGACAGCTTGACAGGTGCTAGATTGTAAATTAGGGCTGCCCTTTTGACAGCGCCTGTGTGTTCATACGTCTCGTCTCGTCCTGTCTCGCCTCTCCTCCCAACCTTCAGCAGCCGCCTACCCTCCCAACCTTGGCCCAGATCTCTATCCGGGCGATCTGACGAGCCACCAAGGCCCTTCCGTCGCGTAACACCTACCTAACATTTAAGTGCGAAGCCTCTTTTTGTCTAAGCCTCTTGTTGCTCCAGTTATTGCATCCCTACGCATACATACAACCATCTTAACGGGCTAGACTGTCAAATAAGATTTGACCATTCACCCATCCATCACTTCAACCTTCAACCTTCAACCTGCAACCTGCGCACATACCGATCAATAGACCTCAACAACCAACCTTTTATTTTATTTTATTTTTGTTGCACTCTCATATTAATAACTCCTCAGTCCACCCTCTGTCCCAATACGTGAGCCCGACATCGTGAATTAATCTCGAGCCGAGACGAGCCTGACCCGCCGATCGTCACCGTCTTCGAACTTTGACATCTGCAATTGCGCCCTCTGACGACATCCACTCGCGAACCTAGCGGTCGCCGTCACCTGAACCCTACTTTCGCTGTCGTGTTTTTATGCGAACTTTAAAACCGAGCCCTCCGACCGCTTCTCTTTGCGATTCACGCAACACCGAGACGAGCTGAAACATTCTCGACCTACCCTCTCCCCTACCGCTACCGCAACCACAACCGCACCTGAGGTCGCAGCTCGCGCTTTTGTAGATTTGGAGTGGTGCCGCGGGTTACCGAGGAGCCCACCATGCTTCTTCCAAAGGGCGGTATGAGCTGGAAGTCCGCCAGGGCACAGCTTCCACCAACTCGCGCCGTATGGTTGTTTTTGACAAGGACTCGAGTTCTCCTAACCCTCGCCCTCGCCGGCACAATCATATTATTATGGCGTGGCATCAGCTCCTCTGCTAGTGAGATGCAAAGGTATCTACTACCCCCCATCTCAAACCACATAGCTTCCGAGTGTCTCTTTTATTGACCCAGCCACCGCACAGCTTCTATTGTTGGGGTCCATCTAAACCGCCCATGGACATGACCCTCAACGAGCAGCAGGCCTGGAATGGCCATCTAAATACACCCGTCATTTTCAATCACCATGCTCCAGTCACAATCAACGACACTACGATACAACATGTAGACCTCAACGCTATCCGCTCCACGCGCCAGGCTATTGAAAACCAAGAGCGCGTTCTCATCCTCACGCCGCTTAAAGATGCTTCTCCTTATCTTTCCAAATACTTTGATCTCCTTGTCGAACTAACGTATCCGCACCACCTGATTGATCTTGGTTTCCTGGTTGGCGATTCGAACGATGACACCCTTGCCGTGTTAGGTACAGAGCTGGAGCGTATTCAGAAGCAAAAAGGCAGCATTCCCTTTAATAGTGCTACTATTGTTGAGAAAGACTTCGGGTCTGTTACTGGCCAGAATGTTGAGGATCGACACAGTTTTGCGGCCCAGGGTCCGAGACGGAAGGCAATGGGCCGCGCCAGAAATTATCTCCTCGCATCGGCTTTGAAACCTGAACACTCATGGGTATATTGGCGGGACGTTGACATCGTGGAGAGCCCTGAGAAGATCTTGGAGGATTTCATCTCTCTTGACCGTGACATCCTTGTTCCGAGTACGCACTCCAATTTGTCGTGTGTCGAGTCCTTTAACTGACGTTAAATAGATGTCTGGTTTCACCGTTACAACGAGCATAATGTAGACATTGAAGGCAGATGTGAGTATTCTTGGGATGTGTTGGAACCGTTCGTTTTATTAACGTGATTGATTATAGTTGATTATAATTCATGGATTGAGTCTCCCAAGGCATTGAAACTTGCGAGCAAACTTTCGAAAGATATTGTTTTGGCCGAAGGTATGTACTTTCCGTGCTTGAAGCGTGTACCCTCTACTAACTGGGGTTGTGTTTGATAGGCTACAAACAATATGACACTGGCAGAACATACATGGCTACAATGGGTGACAGACACGCGAACCCGTTCGAAGAGATCGAACTCGACGGTATCGGTGGTGTCAATATTTTAGTGAAAGCTGACGTCCACCGATCAGGTTAGTTATGAATGAACATGTGACTTTTCCACCAGAGACTGATGAGTCCCATAGGCATCAACTTCCCATGCTATGCGTTCGAGAATCAAGCCGAGACAGAAGGATTTGCCAAGATGGCTAAAAGAGCAGGCTACGAAGTGATTGGTCTCCCCAACTACGTCGTATGGCATATCGATACAGAAGAGAAACCCGGCAACGTCTAATTAAATAGAACACGTCTTGTTCGACACAAATTTTCCGCATATATTTTTACGTCTTACTGTCCATCTATCCTCTTTATTGTAGCGATTATGACGGGCAGTCCTAGGCAACCCATCTTCACAACATTATCGGAACATACCCATTACTGTACGAGAAGTCACGATACGCGCCTCAATTACACAGTGCATCGGCCACTAGATAATTTGGCTTCATGTCCGCCTAAGAGGAGTTGGGAAAAGGCTGGGCTCATGGTTTTCTTCGTTTTTGTTTGCTATCAGCCTTAAGAGACAGCTTCAGCTCAGTCTTTACAGGCAAGCCACTGGATACTACCACGACACGCAGAATGAGCTCTGATTCAAGCTGATGGGGCTACATAGTCGAAATGCTTGAATAAGGGTTGCTATTATTTTCGATCTGTCTGGCAATGTGTTGCATCGCTGATGAGTTTTGCCGGGGCTTGGTTGGCCCCCTCCCCCATTGTCCTCTGGAACGGGCATGCTATTACGAGCCTTGTATTGAGGGGTCCTCAGCAACACGGCGGTGATAACTCCTGGCTATATGGATGGCGCAATGGCAAGGGGATATAATAGAGGGGCGTGCAATAGGCTCTCCGAGCTTGAAGGATGCGCGCTACGATCATAACATCGCAGGAAGGTTTCTGAGATGTGTATGAATGTAGAAGAAAGCGACTAATATATATCATCTTATTCTATCGGTTGATGTATTCGTGTATAAAATAGAAATTACTGGAGACTAGCATAATCTTGCAGATAGAAATCGTCACTTTTTCTGGCATTGCTGACATACATTACATTTTTGGCCTTCCTTAATCCACGAGGGTATTTGGGAAAGCGGTTCAGGAAGATGAATACGAGAATAAACCTATCGCTACCATTATAACTACCGTAATTAGGTGAGGATAAGGTAGGGCAAACACACAAATCTAGTAGCCCTGTAAAGTAGGAAGGAAGGCTGCTCCTCGGGTTTGGCCTTCATAAGTCCACTTGTCCCTTTTTCTATTGTTGGTGTGAGCAGCTTGAAAGAAATTAGTTATAAGAAATGGTTATCAAGTAGTAAGGCAGAAGTTCAAGTCTGGTTTCCTCTTCTTCTTACCTCTACCGGCCGTGTCTGAGAAGGGGGGTTTAATTTCAAAACTTAAAGCTTATCATGCGTCGATCACTTTGCGCTGGATACTTCACTCCTTTACTCTCTCATTTTCTCTTTATCTAGAGCATAAATAAAGTAGGCACATGTGTGGCCAAAGATGAGAAACCTGGAAGCATTATAGTAGAGGTGGGGAATAGGGTTAGGTTGAAGGATCATGAGATTGCTTGTTAGACTTGGACACTCTGGTGGTGAGTATAGTATATATATATAATTATCACTCAGGGGGAGATTGCAGTATGAGCCGAGAGTGAAGGCTCCCAGCTCTTTCGAGAACAGTGAAGTTACGGGAACTACTATACAAAATCATGGCCATCGCAGCTGCTCCCTGGTATGGGACACAAACTTTGACCCTTGGCGGGGAGGTCTGGAGATGCTTACAAAGGTAACCTCATTCTATTCGCCTTGTTCTAATGCAGGGGTTGTGACTGTTTGTACAAGTTCAGCTGGAACCATCCTCACTTCCGCTCATCCTCCTCGCATGACCGCGTTTCTCTTTACAGCGCTGTAAGAAGGTTGGGACTGCTTGTGACCCCCCGGAATTCTTTTCCTTACTCTAGTTTTGGCTTGATTTAGTGACTCTTGACGATGGTCAATGTATCTAGCGCCTCCTTCTCGGCCTCTTCTGCGCGGAGCTGCTCGACGAGAGGAGTCAGGTAAGGGACGTCCTGTATTTCACATTTCCATGGTCAGCAACCAACTCTTCTCTAGCTTTCCACCTCATGCTTTTTAGCCAGCGTCGAATTCGCCTCACCCTAGCCCATCTAGGCTAGGGGTTTGATGCAGTAGTATGATTAGCTATACGTACTTCCTCAGGCTTGGTCCACTGGTCCTTGGGTAGCAGCTTGTGGGTGACACTGCACTGAATAGCGCGGCGGATTCGGTGGACGCGGTCATAGGCCTCTTGGGGAGGGAGGCGCTGCAGAGCCTTCAGCACCGTCTCGTTCTCCTCGGAGATCAAGTCATCGGCTCTGTTAACGTGGTAATAAGCCACCTGTTAGCATTGTCTCAATTCCTTTCCGGCAGCATTTCAGCATCCAATCGGAGTTCCTTCCATGAACAAGAGCTCTTTCTCTAAGAGGGCAGGGCACTGAAATCCAATTGACAGGCTGTTCGAATTGGCGTCGGGATGCGGAAGGAGGGGAGTATCGGAGCGCACGAACCGAAGGCCGAGCTGGCGGTAGCCGGCAGCGTTGGCGTACCAGCCGGCAAGAGGCGTGAGGAGGTTGCGCAGCCAGGGGCGCTTCAAGACAAAGGGGGCGAGACTCGGGTACGACATGATGGGCGGTTGGTGGTGTTCGCGGCCGGGGACGATGACGGGGGACGATGGGAGGGTTTAGAGGTCGTCGGCCGATTTGACAAAATCGCTCCCTGTACGCTACCACCCGAGAGCTAGAGGTCATGTGATCCCAACATGGTCGATTTCCTGAGAACTTACCCTGTACATAGTATAGTACATATTTCAGAAACAACCCAAGCCTCATTGGGACTAGGCTGCATGCCCGTTATCTCCAATGGCGCAATCAATCGACAATCCCCACCTACAACCTACCGAGCGGATAAGCTTTTACGGCCATGCTCTGTATAATACTAACCGATTAGGTAAGTAGGTAAGTATCTTATCATACACATTAGCATCAACTTGAATCAACTCATTATCTACATACCTAGTAGTTATCTAATGATTCGAATTTTCTGTAGAAAAGTCTAACCTGTGATCTGTATGCGGAGTACAATGCAACGGTAGGCTACCTAACTTTATCGGCTACTCCCGTAATGTCTAATTGCCTGCCAACTACCAACGTGGGTAGGTATAAATACCTACTTAGACCTGTGCACACAAGATCCGAGAGGCTCAGCATCTCATACGTTCCTCGGGCCACAGCCTACGTCAGATCAGTTACAGGCTATAAGCTACAGTTACAGCCACAGCAATATGTACTACAGCGTGCTGTAACGGTTGACCCAGGCACGGTAGTTATCTGCTCGGCAACATCCATGATATCTTTGAAGCCTCGGGTCACTCCGTTGCTTCACCATCCAAGTTACATTATCTACGTCAGACTTGGCTGAGTGCTGATGTAACCGACTTTCTTTATTATTGCGCGAGCCGGGCGACGGGTCTGCCTGTATTTCGCCAAGCCACCAATTCGACAAAGCAATCCCCTGATCGAATGTCTCTTTTGGTGGATGTTCGACAGACGCTCGGTTCCTGATGCTGAAGCCTGAAGCCACTGCACTCACGTCATCTACACCGATTCCGCAAGCTGCATGCATGCACCCGTCAGAAACCAATACCCATGACTATTATTAATTCTCCCGTTTGTCGAACCCTCGTTTGCTCTGTAATCACTCCCGCCAACCTGATCGATCCTCTTCTGTGCTTCTCTTTCGTACTTGGAGAAGGGTGGAAAGAAAAGAAGACCCAGCTCACGCAGACCCGCTCGCAGGACTAGAGAACCAGACTCCCGGCTCCGATATCCATTCTCTCGTCTCCTTCACTTCTTAGGTACATACAGAAACTAGTATAAAACACCTAGTGTTGATTAATCACCTACATAGGTACGTATACCGACCTAGTACAGTATAGATTAGATATCTGCTACCCACTCTCCACTCACCATTCACCCACCACTCGCCATCCACCTCTTACCTCTCACCATACCTAGACAGACACACTTTCCCACCTCGTCTCGCCTCGCCTCGCCTCACATTCCTTTCTGTTGCCGCAATTCAATTTCGCTTTCTCTTCCTATTCTTCTCCTGTCCGCCGGCGCGCGCCGTGTCTTCCACAAGCCAACAGCCGCCCGCCTCAACGACCGACCAACCCTTTCGCCGCTCGAAGTCCGAACCCCGAGTTAGCCAGTTGCCTGAGCGAATGTCGATGGCATGCGATAGACCGTAGTCATTGTGTCGACGGTGCACTTGCGAGGGTCATCCCCGCACACCGCACGAGCACATACATTCTATACGGCTCCTCGTCTCATCTTACCCCCGGTGCCATACCGTCCGTATCGCTTCTTATTTTCTCAGCTGCGCATACGACCACCGCACTCCCATTACTCCGCACATCGGTCCCCGTTCCGCCGACCAGCTTCGACTGAGTCGACCCTCTCTCAATCGCCTGAAGAGGGCCTCTGACCTGCGAGTTCCAGAGGCCCCAAAACACCCAATCCAGACCTCCACCCGCTTACGAGGGAATGTCTCAAGGCGAAGCAGCCGAGACCCATCCTCGAGGACCTTCATCTTCTGATACGGCGGAATATGCGGCCTTTACCCATCGCAACGCCTCGACAGCCGCGGATACCGGTTCGTCGGAAAAATCTCACGGTCACGAGAACCACGGCTCACTTATCCCTTCTGGCGTAAGCGCTATGGATTTTCACGATTCGCGGGGCTTGACGCCGCTGCAGAGGTGGGCCGCTGGTGCTTCGGACACACACTTCAATGCCTTGGCGGGCGCTGTTGGCGGCTTCACATCAGGCGTTGTCACATGTCCTCTCGATGTCATAAAGACCAAGTTACAAGCTCAAGGTGGTTTCTTACCCATATCAAAGGGGAGACATGTCGGCCATCATAAGGTGTACTCTGGCCTAGTCGGTACCGGAGGCGTCATATGGAGAGAGGAGGGCATCCGCGGCTTGTACCGCGGTCTTGGGCCCATTGTCCTAGGGTATTTGCCGACCTGGGCAGTTTGGTTTACTGTCTACAATAAAAGCAAAAAGTACATGGGAGACCATCACGGTAAGTTAGACACTCATCTAGTCCTCCACAGGGGTGTGGTTATTAATCACCGTTTATGGACAGTGCGCAACCAATTTGCCATCAACTTCTGGTCGTCAATCATTGCTGGAGCTAGCAGCACGATAGTAACGAATCCGATATGGGTAATCAAAACACGGCTCATGTCACAATCCTCCAGTGGTTACAACCGACAGATGTCGTTGTTTCCGAGGTCAGGTAACACCCCGACTTCGAGACCAACTATCAACTCCCCTTGGCATTATCATTCGACAATTGACGCTGCGCGCAAAATGTACTCGTCAGAAGGCATATTATCCTTCTATTCAGGCCTTACACCCGCGCTCTTGGGCCTTACGCACGTCGCGGTACAGTTCCCCGCCTATGAATTCCTGAGAAAGAAGTTTACGGGCCAAGGTATGGGGGAGATGACAGGCTCCAGCCAACAAAGTCACTGGCTTGGTGTGCTATCAGCTTCGATACTATCGAAGATAATGGCAAGCTCAGCCACATATCCGCATGAGGTGATCAGAACAAGACTACAAACGCAGCGACGCCCGACTCCTGGGGTAGAATATCTGCAAGGGCTAGGGATTTCGGATCCCGCTTCTGGAAATCAATCTCAGTCGACCAACGGAACTAAGAATCAGGGGCCACAGCCCAAATACAGAGGTGTAGTCATGACATTCCGAACGATATTAAGGGAAGAGGGCTGGAGAGCTTTCTACGCCGGCATGGGCGTAAACATGATGAGAGCAGTGCCCGCAGCAACGGTCACCATGATGACGTACGAATATGTCATGAAGTTCTTCCACCACGCGCAATCTGAGGGCAGGCGCAAGAAAGCCGAGGGAGCTGACGCGCACACCATTGCCGAACCCTAAACAGGAGAGACGCTATTAAGCTCAATGTATAGGAACACATGTTGTATCCAGAGTCCTTGTTGTAAATAATCCCCTATTTTGGGGAGGACATTCCACATATTAAGCGTAGACATGGCATGACCCGACCTGGTCGGCCAAATACGGGACAATAGGGAGGCTCTGAGTTGTCAGGTCCTCGGGTCCCAACATGATACCCACCCCTTGTTAGGTATAGACACTTGTGCAGAAGCGGGTGCAAAGAGTCAATCAAATCAAAGTTCAAGTCTCATCAATTACAGATATCTGAAGGTTTCGTGTCATGGTCATTAGAGTAGGGTGGGAACTTGATTTATATGACTTTACGTTCCATACTACAGTATACTAGCCTATTGAATAGTTCCACAGATGCTCGATATCAAACACATTTGTGGTACCAGATCTACTAGCGATTTGAAGATGTTGAATTAAGACCGAAGCTTGGGAGGTTCTTTACCGCTCATATAGTATCATACGTATAGATTTGAGCATTTCCTCTCCTTCGAATATGTGATACCAACTGCAGAGGAAATATTACGTACCACCATGATTGGTTGGTTGGTGAAGTTAACGCCGGGGGAAGACCTATGGTCTTCGAGCCTCCCTGGGGGCTTACGGCGTGCGAGGCTAATCTAGTCTATCTATCCTCAACCGTATGGGAGGAAACTTCATATATATAGTATTACACGGACAGACGGCCTGTGGTCATGCTGGAAGCTATTCATGATTTACACGTGGGTGAAAACCGTGCTGAAGCCGGGTGAAAACGTCTCTGCTAACTATTTGTTACCTTGACCGAACTTGCTTCCATATTGATACGCCTTTAATCCCTCGGCTCCTCGACCGAACGACCCCCATTGGCAATTATTTCGAATTGCTTGTTCCAGTATTCCGACTGAAGCCATTCAATTTTATATCCACTTTCATCGTCATCTTCATCCTCTCTTGACGGTTTTGTGGAACCTGTTCCGTTTTTCGGCAGCACACCAATAGCCAGGAGCTTGTCCTTTTCCTCTGTTGTCCACCCCATACTCTCTTCTGCTTTAATGCGGCGAATCCGATCTATCCATGGCCCGCTGATGAAATCTCTGATGGACAAGCCGCTATGATTGTATTGATCCATGAAGTCTGGAATAAGTTCGTTGAGTTGATGAACACGATATTCGTCTTCCTCCCTTAGCTCATCAAAGTCGCTTCCATACTCAGCCGGCATATCTCGGCCGAGCCATGTCCCAATTGAAGCACAGCAAGTATGCCGTATACCCAATTGATGAAAGGTGATACATCGGATGACTGATTCTACAGACGTTGATAGTTGACCAGTGACCCCGACCAAAATATCAATAATGCTCGTTAGATCTTCGATGATATGGTCCGTTTCTAACACACCTCGGAGATACGCACGATACGCATTATTTAATAAAATCACAGTTGGAGAACATCCTTGAGGGTTTGACAGGCATGCGCACTACAACATATCGGGGTCAGTTCTCGTTCTCTTGAGTGATATGTAAGTACTTCGAAAGCGTAGAGAGCTCTCAAAGGCCTTCTAGCCTCGACTTGAGCCGAATAACAACAAATGAGATGGACACTCACTCACCGAGCATCCGTCATAGAGGTTACTCTGCGTCAAATGCGATACGCAGAGGCTTTTAGTCGCACTTGAGATCCAGATATCCATGTCCTGCAACGGACGGGAGGTGTAACTCAGATAATTCATATATATACTTCGTCCGATATTTTGTCCGATTCTCCGAAACATCCAGTGTAAAATCAAATATCGGGGAAAGTTGATAGTGTCTAACCCATAACGGCGCTCGTCGATGATCCACGCCAACTCCCGAGTAAAATCCGCACCGTGATCAATAAGCCATTTGCAGTAATCAATGTTATCTAATTCGCTGAATGCCTTAGATAGCGGTGTGAGTCCTCCGGATAGGACATCTACGTCTTGGAAACCCATATCAAAGGCTATCTGAGCGAAGTCGGAATGTTGGATGATATAGAATATCGACTGGGGTTCGTGATGTGAAGAGCCAAGCCGGTAATCGTCTCGTTGCAGACCGAACATTTCATAGGGGTCCAGACCGATGGCTTGAAGCTTCTTCACAGCCCAAAAGGCCTCGTGGTCGAGGACGGCTGGTCCATACACTGTTGGCTTTTCCTGAGGGTGGATAGGTTGGTACTTTTGCACGACGTCTCGTAGACTCTCACGCCATTTCTTCAAGTGTTGCAACATTATGCAGGCCGCCTGCCTTCCGAAACGGAAAACCCCTCTAAGGGCATGCTCGTTAAGGGGGCAGCGAAGCTCTAGCAAGATCTCTATCTCTAAAATTCGAGCTTGGGGGGACCAATTCCCTTTAAATTCTGGGAAAATAATAATCTCTAATAGCTTTGTCATTTCAACAGAGCTAAAAAAAGGTTGGCTCTTTTTCCAGTATGTAATTTAAGCCTACTGGCCACCGAGCTGCAAGCTCGATCAGTGACTTCCTTAGTCGATACTGGTCGGACCTGAAGCACTGCTTTGCTCCGGTCATCAGAATTTGGGATAAACTGTCTAGGTCTTCGTGCAGCAATGCAGTACATATTGGATCAAGGTCGAGTTCAACTACTGCGCAAATTTCTCTAAATGGGCGTATTAAATCTCCGTGATATGCAAAGTCCATAGTCGTCGCGTGAAGCTGATACTGGCCATCGGGGCTCCTCTGCAAAATTACGGACAGAAGAGGTCCAAGATAATGGTTTCGCCTATGAGTCGTCCAAGGCTGCAGCCATTGAGACAGCAAGTCTTGCGACGTTGCTACTACACCCAAGTCGAATAGTGCAGATACCAACCGAGCTGCTAATAATTTACTATTAATAGGAAACCACTGTTCTCGGTTCGAAATTAGTCTTTTGGAAATGTTTGTATTGACGATGATTGTCTTACGTTGTATGCATGGTCTATCAATGATGCACCATCGATAGTGACGTCCCGCGGCGAGGCGACTTGTTTGGCGTAAGCCACATTGATCCATGACGAGACATCCATGAAAATCTTTTCTTTCAAACGTGTAGAATTGAAATTTTTTCTCCGGGCATAACACATATTTATATTGAGCATAGCCTCAAAGCATACGTTCACCATACGAAATGGTGGTGATTGGTTTTCGTCTACCACACACTGATACCTAATCATCGTGCTGATACTGGTCCCACCAGCACCATGGTGAAGACATAGGCTCATGGAAACGGCAGCAGAAAGCAGTCGCTGGAGCCCAACGTAAGTTATCCCAAAAGTTTGCTTTCGTTGGGAAGCGCCAACGGCGTAGCGTGGGCACCATGGACGGTGCGTTGATGCGGTTTCCTCCTTGGAGAAGAAGCGTAATGTGTGCCAACGCGTAACTCGCTCCTCCACACTGCTCCATGATCTACACTCACAGGGCCGGTATGTGCCTAGCGCTCTTTGCGACGAAGTTGTACTCAAGTACTCTGAGATTTGGAGATTAGAAGTTGACTGTACGCCCTCTTGTTGGGAGTCATATGATTTGTGCACGTCTCTGAGGAGACTTGGTTTCGATACAAGAGTTCCAACGAGGCGCCTTCTGATATATTCCGGACTCTTGAGTACCGGTTGATCGTTGATATCTTGGAAGATATTGCGAAATTCTGTCATCATTTGCAAGTTTGCTTCGGTGAGAGACTTAAGCTCATCTAGGCGGGTGGTAGTAACGGAGAGATTGGCATTTACTTCGTCCAAGTGGGTGGTGGTGACGGAGTGATTGGTATTTACTTGATTCTCGAACTCATCCAAGCGGTCCTTTGTCACTGACTCGAGTGTCTGGATCATGGGCCGCAGGGGTAGAACACTCGTTTCGATGGTAGTCAACTGGGTAGCGTTGGAAGCATTTATTTTTTGATTAGTGTCTGCGTCCAATTTGATTCTTGAAAGGACATCCGTTTGAGATTTGATAGCGTTGCCAAGAGCGTCGACATTGGTACTGACCGCGAGGTTCGAATTCCTGAATGACCTCACCTATTAGCGACTCTGACGTATGGGAGAGATGTTTCGCCTTGCCTAGGCAAGTATAAATGCAGCAAGTATCAGTAACCAGAACGGAAAATCATCAAATGACTCACAGCTCGAGACTGTGTATAGCTAACGAGAGCAGGCCTATGATGCGTTCGAGGCTCTTCTCTAGTTCTTCTATACTAGAAACTTGAAAGGGATACTCAAGCTTCTTCATGATCTCTTTTATCTTCCCATTCACATTAGATTGTTGCGACGGTCCGACTTCTTGCATCTTTTCCTGAAGGGCTTTCATCTCTGCTAAACAGGAGCATAGACAAGTCAGAACTGTGTTACTGGAAGCTTGGTTCTGGGCTTGATGTAACTGAGCAGCGGCGCGTATCATGTTAAGGGCACTCTTAAGTTGCTCAAGGTAGGTTAGTTGCGAGCGTTGACATTGTCGAGGTATTGCTTTAAAGCCCCGTACACCTGCAGGCCGAGCGACACTATAACACTCAGAGTCAGTGAAACATGATATGTTAGTAGGTAATTAGAAATTCATGCTTTTGCCTAGACTCTGATTCTAAACCGGAAAGTACTCCCTGAATTTTTCAACGTCGCCAAAACGGGAAGAGAATGACCCCAGGAAATTGCTTACCGACCCCGACGGCGGTCCCCGTAACACTAAGGGGATCAGCCATCGTCTAGGATAAGATGCGCTTCATGTGACGTCGTAGTTCGGATACTCGCAGGGGAAATACGTTTCGGGGCCTAGAGTAGGAGGGTGATTAGTATCATGACGACTGAGATGAAAAGTTGTCGAAGTAGAGAAAGACGAGGTAAACAGGCGCAGGCTGAGGACGTGAGGAAATTAGAAAGAATGCCAGGTAGGCAATGCGCCCGATAGAGGCTGTGCTTGGAGCCAGATAAAGTGCCTAAACCATCATTCTGCGACCTGATTGGATATACAGTTCTAAGCCCGCCCCCAACATGGCAATGAGGTGTAGGGCTGTGGCATAAGAAATCTAGAAGAGTACTTGATTTGCTAAGACTGAAGCTTTCGGTAGGAAGTAGAGGACTTAAGCCTTAAACTGTAAGCTCGGCGGAGTCGAGTCTTTTATCTAAGTTGTGCTACGAGAGATAACTTCGGGGACGACTTTGTAAGGCTAACTAGGTCAAAGCTATTTATCGAACTCACCAGTAGCCAGCCTGTTCATTAAATTAACGAATACGCTCTGCGACGTCTATCGCCAGCCTACAGCCAATCATAGGGAAGAGTGTAGAGTTCGTACTGACACTTGAGTCTAAAGCCATTTTTGGTTAATAATGTTAAGAAGTAACTCAATATGCTAGATATTCTGTAGAAAATACTCGGATCTGAGACCGTTAGCCACTCTGGCTTGGTCTTTTGTCTATCCTCTTTAGATAAACCGAAGCAAGTGTTAAATTTATCAAATTTACTGGACTCTGGTCTTTGATCAAACGCTACCATGAGAGGAGCTTACCTCCTATCATCTAGGACAATAGAAGGTGCTTTAGGAGTACTCCTCGTTACAAGCACTGATAATGACCGGGGGGTCAAGTTCAACCGGAATGATATCTCCCTAAAGTAAGGACATTTTCCATTAGTTGTTAACCTCCCATCCCTTAGACACACGGTATGCTATTATGGGTGAGTACGGAGGCTGAACTAAGTAAGATACTAAATTTGGAGATACAATTCCGCCGCAACCTACAAGATGCTTTTTCCATCTAGAGCAAAAAGCCCAAGCTTCGTTCTGCGAGTAACTGAGTTTCGTGACAGATACAGCTGGGAATAATTCCGACTAGATGAAGCCCCATACACATGGTGTGCTCTTACTTGATAGGTATAGAGTGTCCCTAAAGGAAAAAGTATGCAACTCGTCGCTGCTACTCTCACTACCCGAACGAGGAACATCAGAATTTATACCTTGTTATTAGCTAACGAGATGAGAGAAATCCCAGGAGCGATAATAGTGTATTTCATAGTTTTGAAGAGGCCATGATGGGTGTTACTTTCAATTTGATGCCTGCCTAAGCCATAGGAAAAACCCACACTCATGAGAGATGAGCGTACGAGGGCGGACAATTAAAGGACATTCTGCCAGTGGCTGTATAATGTTCATATCCCTCGTCCCGACACCTATTCCGCTCCATTTTCTTCTGAACCCCCTAAAAATAAGCCATGTTCTTACCTATCGTGTGAATCACTCACACTGATATTCTTTCAGTTGTCAGGATAGGTATGCTGCTGTTGCGGAGAAGTGGATCTGCGGCGATCCCTTTAGTTGGGACATTTGCTAAACGATGGCCCGATTGATCTCTTATGTAAATAAACTGAGTCTATCTCTTATGTTGTAACTAGAACTTACACAAGAGCTCCTCTGAAAACACTACTAGGAGAACACTACTGGAGAGTGCACCAGTTCATCTATGATTATCAGCAATTTACACCCTCGCGAGAGTTGTAAGTCTTACTGCGTAAAGAGCGCAGAATTAGACAATGGTGACCCCTACTATAATATACGAACTATCTTCGTTGTACTGCTAGTTATACATGCATAGTATAATCGAGCTTGAGGAAAAAGGTATCTTTAAAGGAATGACTTGTGTGTAAGGGAACGGTCAGTAATATGTATAGGTTATGAATCTCGTTGTTGGCTAAGTATTGTAACTCGCTTGGTGACTATTACCAAGCTATATATGCGTTGCTTCATTATTCGTGACATCAACTGGTGGCATAGCCCCTAGCTGTCATTAGGATTCGCCCTCAAAAATTGGGGCTGTCGCAATTCGGACCGAAAACCGGCCGAAAGAGCCTTGAATCCTCATGGGAATACACGTTGTAAGAAGTGCTGTAAGTGCCAAGCTGCATCAGCGACTAAGAATCCCTTCGTATGTGCTTGTCTTGCTTACAGAAGTGCGGTTATGAACACATAGCGACGTTGAATAAGAGCTTACGAGCAATGAATATGATTTAAATATGCTCTTCTCAAAGGGGGAAAATACACTTTCCTGGGAGTGGAGGTAGACATTATGTGATTATTCGTCGATATGATAGACATCACATTTTCAACTGTCAATGCCTTGGATTGTCCAATCCATTAGACAGGGGGCGTGGGAATTTACGGAAAAGTATACTAAGTGCGCAACTGGTTTTTCTAATTATAAAATATATGTCAGAGGCATCTTCGAACTCGGTAATCAAGCCGACCCCCTGTTTATCCCCTAATTTGGGAGTGTAGTTTACTGCGTAGTGAGGCTAGACACATGTTAGTATACAAGTTGAGACGTTGAGATCTCGCAAATACGCATACCTTGGGGATCACGGAGATCTCCACCTTCCCCAAGAGGTAATGTCGGTTTTGGTTAGCTCGAAATGGCCGCTTACCCTTTCAAAGAAGAGCCGTTGGTGTTGCAAAAACAGAAAAAAACGAATACGACAACCCCCTCGATAGGCCAATATCCCTCTGAAGCGGGTCTTGACTGAGCACCTGGTAGCGTGAGCCTCGTTGGTTTAGTATGATGAAGTGAGCCGCGTCTCGTTGATTGTTGCCCGGGTTTGATGGGTTCGTGCTAATTGGACAGTGACGCCATACCGACGGTGAATTCCGCTGCTTCCTATCAAATAGGAGAGGGACACAGCTCCTTAAGACGACTAGTGAATGAAAGACATGATGTAGTTATTATAGAGTACTTCGGCCGCTGGTCTATAGAGTTGCTTGGAAGTAGTATGCGACTGACGACGCTGATAAAACCTCTTGCAGTAATGGTCTATAGCAGTCCATTAACACCGTGTCTTATTGCTTACGAGCTTTGTCAGACAAATGATACCAACTAGAAGTGAGATTACACTGACATTGAATTCAAATTCGATATCTAGGTACTTCTATCTAGTACTTATAGTATAGGTAGGTAGACAGGTAGGTTCTCCGTGAACCGGAATCCTAAGTTGCCAAGGATGGCTTATTATCAAGAAGAGTTCTCAATTTTGAGGCTAACCAACCCAATATAATACTGGAGGGCTTCGGATATCAATGCAGCGTACACGTGTAAGCACACAAGGTATCCGATATCGGTTGTTGCCGGTAACTACCCTTTATAGAAAAAGATCGATTTGAGATTCGACCACGAAAAGAACGGGAGGATCATGCAAGTTCATGACGGATCGCTTTTGACAGCGTGGGTAAGCAATTTGTGCATGCGCTTGCGTATACACAGTGTAGGTATCGGAGTTAGCTGTCTATACTTAGACTAATGTAAATCAACTTAAGAAACAGATGTTTCTTCTACCAAAATGGGTTGGCTTTGACACACTGATCTATACAAATATTTACTGTAAAGAAGATAGGTAGCATAGGTATGCTTTCTATCATGCTGTAGGTATTTACAGTAGATACCGGAGGTAGTGAATAGATACACTAGATTAGTAAAGATGCGCTGTTCTTCTTTACCAACCGCAATACCTAACGAGTACGCAGTAAGTCAGGAACAGGAACACGAAACGTGAGCACCAGGCAGCACTAATCGAGCTTAGTTTTAATTGGACTAGATATGATTGGTCCTTCACTCTGTTGAGAATTCCGCTAGGCCGTAGATGGTTAGCGTGACTCTGGCCTGACTCCAAATCACGGGTTTCCCGGGGCCTGCCGGGGGAGGTGGTCAGAGGATGGTCAGAGCTCGCGTCTCAACAGATGAGCAAAGTGGGTAGGGTGGAAGTGCCGTGGCAGCGGTTCTGGTAGCGGTGACAGCTCTCCACCGGGAGCTTTCCTATTCGATAACTCCGAGTTCTCGACCAGCGGGCTCCGAGACTGTTTTCGCTGCACAACCTATACTGCAGTAATACTGCATTATTGTCGTTCAATCTATCGGCCAAATCATGCCGGTAGCACGAGGAATAGATTGTTTTAGTATATTCGAAGCATCCCATAGTTAAAAAAATAATAATAATAAATTCCAGCCAGATAACAGAGTAGACCTCTCATATCTACAAGTTCTCGTATGTATAAGCTCGTTGGAGCAGCTTACTACGCACTGTGTCTCCCCTGCTAGTTAAAGAGAAAATAGATCGCCGAAACAAATAGGTAGGTATACTAGTTCCAGTTCTACATAAATGCACAAATACACCGCCCCGCGATTAGCTGTACCTAACGTGCTATCTAGTAAGTCATAGACTAGACACTATATATCCTCTAGACCAGAAGACCAAGGTAGGGAACCAAGTACATACCTAAGTGTCTTACTACTACTACATAGGTAGTTATGTAGCTAGTCAATGTACTGTAATACTGGCACAGATGCACGGATGCAGGTACTTACTGTAGGCAGATTACACACGTACATCTGCACCTACTTTGGCCGACCACACAGGTACCTGACCTGCCCCTAACCTGTCTCTCGTACATAGGTAGTATACCTACCTTGTAGTAGATATGTAGGTACCTACTGTATACTGCAACGACATACCTACTATGTAGAAAGTATATTAAGACAGACCGGTCATCTCATGTGGTGCGTCGTCCTGAGTGTTGCTCCTTTACCCCAAGTCTTGGATAGTCCAACCACCAACCACCATCAGGTGAGTGTCTCACTATTACCCCTCAGACCTGCGTCTGCATTGTCCCGCTGTCGTGTCTTGTCTTGTCTGTCTCGTCTTCTCTCCTTCAGGGTCTCTTCAGCTCCCGGAACTCCGACATCTTGTATAACACAACCGCATATCATCCATCCAATCCAATTGCATCCCCCCCAATACATACTATACTATATACGTCTGCGCCCTCGAAATCTCCGGTCCTATCCTTCATATCTATAACGAACGCTTCAGGCCTCCGTAGCTAATCGACTTTCCATCTATCATAGCTCCTTCGTCTTGTCTTGTCCTATCAATATCACCTAATAAAAAATCTACTCCTACCTTTAAAAAGCTGTAGCTATATCCTCAGAATGGTTGGTCCCCGTGTTACTGGTCCTGTCGCCAAGCTTGCTCGCTCCATCACCACAACCACGCAATCCTCGACCCTCCTCACAAGCTCCAAGGCCGGTGCGCCTCTGTCGAGGAAATATGCAGATCTCCTCAAGGAGAGGAACATAGATCCTGATGTAAGACTATCCCACGCACGACGGCCTCGCGTCCGAGGGCCAATGAAATGAACTGGGTATACCCCGGGACTAACAAAACCTTGTGATGGATAGCGTTCTCGCCATCTATATACCAGATCATCCAATCTACCTCATCCCCCGCCTCGTAAGATGCGTCTGATGCAGACCTTCTCGAGTACTGCCGCTTCGAATGCAACCGCCAAAAGCGTCGACAACATCGTCTTCCCCGGCTCAGCTATTTTCGAGGGCGCAAACCAAGACCCATTCAACAGCCTTCGTGTCCCCCTACTCCCCGACAATGTTGCGTTTCAACATGCACCCGAGTCCACCGACGGCCCTGCCACTGTTCATGACATCAGCATCATCGCTGCGAAGCCGGACGTTGTCTCGCCATCCGCGCTCACAGAAATTGAGGGAATGGGGATGGACGGCGTCGAATTGAAATTCATCCACGATGCCGAGCCTGCTGAGCAAACGCCCGGGGTGTTGACAGATCTCTGGAGAGGTCTCGTCGATGACGTTTTAAGTCAGCAGAGTAGTAAAACCAAACTTGCTCTTTAACAAGAAACTGCCATCACTGTCACGACCACATTAAACGCACTTTGCATATGAGTTAGGAGAGCGAATTTGATTTTCTAGTGGGAGTTATCAAGCTCTCCTATGGACGGCATTCCATAGGCGGTGTGTCGAACCGGCCTTTTTTTACTATCATTTTAATTTCGGCGTTGGTTTATTGGGAAGATGAGTCGCAATAACTGTCCCTCCCGGATTATAGGTCCTTGACGAGCCCACTAAGAATCCTTGGATTCAATTGAATAAGACGTCGCGCGTTGCGCGATGTCCAACACAACTCGTTTAAAGACCGCTTTGACTTGTGATTAATTAACTCAATTTGCCAATGCAATTGACGCATCATTAACTCTGGTAGCTTTCCACAATGCTGATGACGCGCTTTGTCTACCGACAATTCTGTTCGCCCATGTTGCTTGCTGTTTGTTAGCTCTGTAACACAAGCTCTTTGCTAGTACTGTAGAGCTCAACATGTGGCTAGTCTCGATTACGCAGGTATTTGATCCGACACAGTGGCACCTAGTAAATACTAGTAAATACATAATAATATAAACCCAACCGAGGGAATGGCTAAAGAGTTCACAACTATTATTGCCTATCTAGAGCTATGTGGCCACGGAGAAAAGCATTCCATAATATGACCGAAGTTCACAATATAGTTTCATACTGTAGGGCAGGTCCCAGCAGAGCATAGGTTATGCCTAGGTACCTACCTACTAGGTAGTATTCTCTTTTTAAGCTGGCCTAATACTACTACTGTCCCCCGCACTTTTATTTTGACGTACCCCACGATCGTCCGACCCTGATTGAACTCTGCGGCCCACCTTATACTTCTGCCTCCACGTGGGAAAAACCCTTAAAAGCTGTGCACAGTGCAGTACGAGTGCTCTCTCAACTTCAGTTGTAGGTCGAATACCTACCTATGTCGGCGATAAGAATCTCTCGAATTTCTTTTTCTTCTCTAGAGAGTCTTTCCATTCAAGCTACCGAAAGTACGTAAGGGGTGTATCGACGGGCTACACCCCTCCCTCTATATTTCCTGTGCCCTTCGCTCTCCGTCCTCATGGCTTTATGAGCTAGCCGCACCTACGGGCTCACGCGACCTGGATGGAACGACCGACCCGCTATGTACTGTACTATGGAGTCCCGCCGTCTAGGGTAGTGTGGTTTTTCGTCGTGGCAGGGCCGTCGCCCGGCACAGGGCTGAGCGGTTTCTAGGGCGGAGCGGGGCGTCGGGCGAAAGGAAGGGATGGGAAGGGAAGGGTAGGGTAGGGTGGGTTCAGGCCGGATATGGCTGGAGACGAGACTCGAGTGAATTCAGCCCGGACTTGAAGGAGTCATCGCCAGAGTCGCGGTACCGCGGGCTTGTTCAATGCCAGGTCTCTACTTAGGTGAGGACTGCTCAGGGCCGACATTATGTCAAGATGTCGATCCGGGAGTACCCGGGTCTTGGCCCACTACATTCGACCTCGCTTGTCCGACGACGGCTCGCATCCGTCTACTCGCTCCTCCCGGGAGTGAGAGATGTGTTCCTTTCGGCTAGGCTCGCTGGAGATAATTTGTATGCCGGCATCCTGCTCTTGTACCGAGTCCGTTTGCGGTGTTTTGAAGGTTATGTCATTGTGGATGTTACGCCAACGACGCTCTGACAAGTCTATTTTCGTCCTCGGCTATGTATGTCTAGCTGTCTTCGACCCACTGCAGTGGTTCAACGGAACGAGAACCCCCCCGGCGAAACTTGTAAGTTGGGTCCTCGGGTCGCAAACTGGGTGACTACGTCATGTTCGCCGCCCGTGCGGATTGGGTACCGGCTCTGAACAACGTGGTGGACCTCCGTGGTAACAGTTAAGACGACGTCTCGACATCCGACTTCAGTAACCTAGCTTGTTCTTCGGGTGGACGGATAATCCGATTGTATGTGTATCCCGAGGCGAAGGTGTGCTTGCGACCTCTTCGAGGATCTTCTCGATGTTGCGACTAGATTTATACGTAGAGCATTAGCTCGTGGGAAGTGCTATCTAGTATTAAGAAGGAGAAGATACGGCTCATCGTATGGGGCCTAGCATCGCATGTGTGTGCTCTGGTAGTAACGGCTCATCTAAACTGTATCAACACGGAATGGAGTCTACGGCATATATATGTTGTGACCGGACAAGCATAATTTAGTGCGTGTTCAGACGATATCTTTCAGCATGATTGGGCCAATTGTCACAAACTTGTGAACCTGTTATTAGGGGATCATTCAAGCAGCATATAATCACGACCGTACTACTATGCTAGGTTGTGGTAGATGACGGCTTCACAATTTTAGGGATTAAATGTAAGGCAAGCTGCCGGTTCCGAGTTTAGACTATCTAGGTGGATATCCACATGTCCTGACCGTTTCATTGTTGCCCATCTTGCTGTGTCCCGCCGATCTCAGCAACCCAATGTCGTTGCCGTTTATTACCATGACCATTCCATCCTAACGCATTTTGTCATGCATCTGCAAATGGATATATACCGTTGTTGCACCAAACGCAACAACGGCGTCGTTTTGCGTGATACATTTTCACTGCGTACTGTATGTCTTTCAACTTTCTTGACGACGTGCCCATTACTTTCGAGGTGGGCAAGGTGCAACGATAACACGGTCTTTAGTACGGTCGTACGCATGCCGACAACCGCAGGAAGCGCAGCGAACGAGCCAACGTTTCTCGAGGTTCTGGGAAGGTGGTTCGATTTCGCCTCCGAAGGTTTTTTTGCAGTTACAACAGGATTTTTTAGACAAGACGTCAGTGATTTCTTTGAGGTTCTCCTGTAGGCGGTTGATAGTCTCCTGCTTGGCTCGAGTTTCGGCTTCAAGTTTCTTCTGTTGACTGAAAGAATTTGCGTACATTTGATTAGCAGCCTTCAGGACTTCGGCGGCCATATTGTTTGCAACCTTTCCTTCGGAAAAGACTTCCTTGCCAATAAGTTCAAAAACGTGTGAAGCAGCGAATTGAGTAAGACGTTGTCGAAGGTCCTTGTCTCCCGTCAAGCCCTCAACATCCCGCACAAGATAGCAAAATGCGTCCGCTGACCAGTCTTTCTTAAGCACCTTGTAAATTCTATCAGCTGAGAGTGTCGTGAGGCCCGCGACACCATAGTAATCGGCAATACCATTCACGCGTGCATGGTAAAGCAAGATCTCAGTAATGGTCGGTGAAGCGGGCGAAGCTTGATTAACTCCTTGAGAGGGTTGGGTGAGTTTGGCAGGTTGCTCTTTGTAATCCGCCTTGTACATGTAGTCAAGCATGCACTTCAGTGTCTCGATATCGAAATCAACTTCCATTGTATTGGTTTTGGCTTCCTGCGAAGTTGTGAGCATCTACCTATTTACTAATAGATAAAGCGGAAATATTCATAAATACCGTGAACTCGCTCTTCAGAGCGGTATTGATAACAGGAGACTGGGAGCAGACGATGCTCTTATGAACAAGAAACTCTTGGCCTTCACAGACAAGCGTGAGGTCGCTGAACTCTCCAGAGTCCAAGAGCCGTGCGAGGGTTGTCTTCAGGTTAGCCATCTTGACAGAATGGAGGAAGTTGGTCCAGGATTCCTGTTATATTTTTCTGTAAACTTCGAGTGAATATGTTGGGATGTACGAAGACAGGAACTGGGCTGAAATTCAGGTTGAATGAGGGAGCTATGGGGTGATGTAGCGCACAACAGGGTAGAAGACTAGCCACTTTTCAAGTCTGGGATGTGGGAAATGTAGAGAAAACATGCCAGGTTCCAGAGACGAGAGGTAGAAAGCAGAAAGCAGAAAGTAGGAGAGGAGATGGTTGCTGGGAAACCATCTACATAGGTACCTAGGTACCTAGGAAGATCAGTGCACTTGGCAACGAGAAAAAATAAATAGATGGAAAACACGGATCAATCACTTAGGTGGTACCTAGGGATAGATGGACTAAGGTATGTAGATTTAACCCAAGCTTAACCCAAGCTTAACCCAAGCAGGTACCATATTTGAAATATCAAGGTGCCTTGAGTATATCAATGGCCGGGGTATATATGGCACGGCATTGTTTCTGTGTGTTATTCAACGGCACTATTGGCACCATTGGCACCATTGTTACCATTGTTACCATTAATATATATCTACACCTATACACGTTTATATTTCTAGGTAAGTATCTAGGCAAAGAAGAGAGCAAATAACTGTACATAGCTACATGTCTTAGCCCATTTCACTCTATAAACAGATTTATACAGATGCATAAGTACGTCGTTAACTTCAGCTAAGTAGATTAACTCTCACACCTTGTGAGGTACCTAAACAAGCTCGATTATTTTGAATACTACGCCTTTTTCAAGCTAAGAATATTAATTGCCGTAGTATTATAATCATGTAGGATATATAACCATCAACAGTGACAGAAAAAGGAGAACATCAATGGTAAAACTAGCTGGGCTGCTACTTAACTACAAAATACCGGCATCGAGAGAATGGCCTGGGAGCATAACCTTCGAGGATTTCTCAATAGCACTGCGCATTATTGTGACCGTTAAAACGTTTAAATCGTGAATCTTCAGTCTTAGAGGCTTCCATATCGACCCCTAACATTCATATATAAAGATATTCCTTACCAACTATATAAAATAAATAAGACTTACACCTTGCAACGTACGTATCCACGACAAATGATAGAATAGCGCCACTTTTCCAAGATAATAGGATACAATCTTCCCTCAGATTGACTCTTCATGGCGGTTGGAACATCGAGAGCACCGGAGAATATGTTTTGGGTGATGCCACGCCGTCCGCTCAATTGTGCAGGCAAAATGAATGCCGCAATTAGTGCAGCGTGGATTTGCGTTGAGAAGTTGAACGCATGCGTCGAGAGCTTTCGATCGCTCAGCTAACTTCTGATCCTCCTCTTCTAGTTTAGACTTTTCGAGAGATAAATTCGACGTAAGCTCATGTACCCGAGCCTCGGCCGCTTTCAAATTCTCCATGAGAATAGGGGGTGAGCCTGTCTGCTGCCCCCCCTTTGTCGAATATGCGCCGCTCAGCAAGTTCATCTACGTGCTCAACTGCTTTTGCTGCTAGCATTCGATGGTATTGGTCACTAGTCGAATCTAGTGAGTCCCGAACCAAGTCGCAGAATGAATCCGCAGACCATTCATTTGCCAATGCCTTATTTATCTTGCTAATTGCTAGTGCGCCGAGAGGTGGTATGTCATAATAGCTCGCTATGGAATCCATACGAGCATGACACGCTAGACCTCCAGGAGCGCTACTTAGATCATCCCTACCATTATTCGAGCCCGACTTAGGAGAGTCGATAGCTTGTTGGAATTTGACGTGAGACTTGCTCATCTGCAATGTAAACTCAAGAGATTCGGAATCCCTTACCGAATTCCACACCCGAGTCCCTCGACATACCTAGTGACAGGAGTTCCAGGGCTGGATCGGGAGACAACTTATAGTCTCCAGTATACATGAATTCGAGTAGACGTTTCACACTCTCGATATCGAATGGGAAGTATAATATGTTAGCTGTAGCCTCCTGGATGCTTGTAAGCCCGGACTATACAAGTTATATCTCTGTGCAACTTACCCCAGGGCCACTACGCAGGTTATTCGCCATGACAGACGATTGCAAGCATACGATGGCTTTATGAAGTCCGAATTTCTGCCCATGACATATGAGTGTGAAATCACTGAAGCCTTTGATGTTGAGAAGCCTGTTTGTCAGTGCTAATGAGCTTTCAGCCATGTTGATGATATTAAAGACGCTCACGCAATATAATCGATTAACTAGGCTTTACAATGAGATGGGATAGATCTTTTGATCCTTTTGGGCAATTATACATCACATTATCAAGAAGAGAGAGAACAGCGATGACGGCACTATTACAAATATTTTGACCTAGCTGCGGTGGCGATTGACCTCATACCACGTGATAACGACGCACTCCACACTTTCTGGTCGGGATTCAGGGGTAGACTATGTTGCAAAAAGTATCCCTTTAAGTGCTGTTCCAGCTCCGCTACATTAAAAGTGGAATAGCGGGGCTTTTATGCGACCTTTACGTGATGCGTTTATACCCAATCAAACTTCTATTTAAGCAGTGTACGAATTCCTCATTAGTTGCATCTAGTTATACAATAGTTGCATAAAAGCCCCACTATTCCACTTTTAATGTAGCGGAGCTGGAACAGCACTTAAAGGGATAGTACAGAGAGGTGGGGCTTGTGGCTAGATAGCTAGGTCATGTGACCTGACATGTGATATAGAGAGTAACGAACTACAAAGAGCTTTTTCTATCCACAAGTGCCGTTGGCACAGCAAGCCGGTGATTCGGGACTACAGCCAGATTCGTTGCAGTCACAAACTCCCGTGGCGGGGGGAGACGAGCCGACCACACCAGGAATCCCATCCGCGATCGCCTGAGCAATAACAATGTCTGCAATTGCCTGCGTCCCTCCTTGCTTAGGATGAAATGGCCTTTGGAACCACGTTGGGCCTGGCCCGGTACTTCCACCCGAACCCTCCGTTATTACGCCTCCCTGCATCTCAACGCCAACCAGCGTGCCGTCGGGATAATTCGGTAGGGTGCTGCCATCTGGGAAGCGGTTCCCATCTAGCCACGCGTCCAGTTGGGCCGGATCAGCGGGAGGATCGTCAGAGGGCGTGTTGAAGTTCCAGAGCCAGACGTCGGCGTTATACCACTGGTCTTTGTAGTTATGGTTGTTCTCACAGAATCGATGGCCGTTGAAGGCGGGTGAGATGTCAAGGAACTTCACGCGTGGGTCGCCCACGTCGTTCGCGACACGCGCGAGGATCTGATTCACGCGCTCCACGCCGTCGTTCAGGTCCGTCCGCAATTGGTTCGAGACCTTTGGCGCGTTGCCCACGAATGGCACCGATGCTATTGCGCCGAACGAGATATCGTCGCAATAGTTGGCGCCAAGATTGAAGAAGTGTGCGTATCCCAAGATGTATAGCCGAAAGTCCTTATTATCCTTAACGGCGGGGTGGTTCAGCAGGTCCACCACGGTATTGATCTCATCTTGGTACAAGCCGCCGTCGCCAGCCTTGTTGATGTAGCCGTTACGGTCCGCTAGCTGCTTCGCGCACTGGCCTGAGGGGTCCGGGTATTCGGGGCCGTAGTCACCCCAGGGCTGGAAAATGCAGTCGGATACCACGGCACCAAAGCCACAGTTGTTACCGCCACCATGGTAAGTGATCATCTGGGGGTTCCCCACCAGGTCCATCTGGGGGGGATTGGCGCCTTGGGAGGAGACTACAATATTAGAGAGGATTGCCCCTGAGCCTTTGCGACTAGGAAGTTAGTATATGTATTGTCTTAGAAAATGGGGTTACTAGTATAAGAGATAGGAGACTATTTTAGAGGGACTTAGTAGGGAGAACATGGTGAGATTGGCATACAAGCAGCGAAATTGAATGTCTGAAGACCTGTAGTCCATGATGTGTTTCGTTCCATAATAGGACCATAGGAGTCTTTCCAACGATGACAACCGTTTTTGTCGCCATCATAATCCGTTTGCTGCTCCGAGCTGTATGACACGCCAGCTGCCCAGGAATCTCCTACAGAGGCCCAGACGAAGCTGTTGTCCCGTTCGTTCAAACGAGTACCCAATGGGCTGCCAAGAACAGTACCCAGCACAGAGAAAACGAGACACTTAGCGGGAATGGGCATTTTGAATACACAGATGCTGTTATGGGGGGTTCATCTAGACTATCTAGAATTTGAAAGAAAGCAGGCACGCAATGCTTATATATCCTCATTCTCATGGGCAGTGGCATTTTATTTCATTGCTGCACAGACACACCATGCTACGCCGCATGCATCTTCCTGGCACTGCCAACCCGAGCCATTCGGCCTCGTGGCAACACTGGTCTAAATTGGAAGGGGAGGGACAGATATCGCCCATATTGTCCATGATACCTTCGATGTGTATCCAGCAATCCTTGTAAGAGCAGTGGTATATAGTACTGTTTTCGCGATAGATGGCATAGTTGTAGAGCATGATATTTATTGCTTTAGCGTGGTTAGTGTGGTTGTTGTTGCGTTAGGCGCGTTTTAGTCGTTCCTAAAATAGAGTCATGGATGCCGTTAGCTCCAAGACTACCGTAACACATGCAGCTCACAATGAAAAAAGGAATAGGACTTTTGAAGGCCAAGCAGTTGGAAGCAACAGCACTTGATGGTCTGAATAGCCTGTCTGTCCACCTCCAAGAGAAGAAGCAACCAGGTTGGCGGAGTGCTGACTCTGGGCCGTTGCAATAATGAAACCAATTAGAATTTTTTGAAGTGACTGCAACCCAGGCCACCGACCATAATATACGATATCCGTAGCGTTGTAGCATATCCATAGAAGGGCCAGGCCGCCATTGGTATTTTGACATACAGGTCTACAGGATGATAATCCTGTAGCGTCATGCTAGATGCTAAGAAAGAAAGAGTACCGTTAATCACAAGGCTAGCATATAATTCATGTAGAAAATCAGCTGTTAATCAGTCTCGAAGCCTTTTTGCCACTTCGTAGCCCTTGTTCAACACGTAGATATAGAAAACTTTCCTACCAAAAACCCCTGCCGGTACAAGTCTTAGCGCGACGCTACAGGATTTATCATCCTACATATATAGACTTGTAGGGTCACTGGTAAGAAAGTAAGGCTGTTGTTGGTAAGAGGCTGAAACAGCTTGGCTTGGGGGTGGCACAAGTCTCTCGCATGCGTTGTTGGGGCTGCCCTTCACGCTAATACCCCGCCATCAATAGGATTGCATCCTTCTTCCTTCTCATTTTCCACGTCATCTGCGCCGCCGATCTTTTCATTGAAGTGAACATAACAGTATCCTTTGCTTCTACCCAAGTCTCTTCCAGATGCCCACGGCACTGGCCGACTTCAACGCTTCGTCATCGGACCAGGCTCTTACGCCTGCTCTTCCTCAGCCTACATCAACTCATTCAAAGATCAAAGATGAGGCTCCAAAATGCCACTCGCTGCTTTGGGGCCGTATTGATCTTCGCCTTCATGGCATGGGTCCTGCTGCTGGCTTTACCAAAGAAACAACATCATCTCTCAATCACTCATAACTTCGGCATCGGTTTCGACCTAAGCCCCTCATATGCGTACGTTTTGCTAATTGTGCTGGGCCGCGCAACTAACCAGATCCCAGCACTGTTGCCGTCTCATACCCAAACGGGTCTATTCAGCCAATTGCCAGAGTCGAGGGCGATGGAGCGTACCGTGAGATGATGCTCCGATTATCTCTCCCTTCTTCGCAACACTTGCAGTATGCACCCACTGTTGCCATTCTGTTCTTTTAGTCACTTATCTAATCCCGAAATCAGCAAACCTTACAACAACTTAGGCGACTCAATTAGTGACATCCCCCGCCAGATATGGCGGGACACCCGTAAGAAAATGGGTCTCCCTTCCTCGGGGGACGTAGGCACCCTCAGCAATATGATCTACGCCCTGCGAGAGCGGGCGGCGTGTTATGTCGGCGAGCCCGTCTCGGTAGCGGCTATATCTATCCCTCATCTCACCGCCCTATACGGCGACGACCTCCGTGATGCCTTTGAGTATCTGTCTCTGTTCTACCTTGAATTCTTCCCTTTCTCTAACTTCCGCCCCATACCCGTGAGTATCGCGTCGTACGCAGGTAATGGCTTGGGTCTCTGCGGAGATTACAGAGACGACGCGGCTTGCGCGGAGGAAGAGTTGAATATTCCGTCTCAATTCGCATTGACTGTTGGGTACACGCATACCAGTTTGACTACGAGCCAAGCGCACGTTTCGAGCGCCTATTATATTGAAGAAACACCAACTTTGGAGAACCTGCGCTTGGGATATGATACAAGACATGAGGAGTCTTACTGGGAGGCGGTGCGGCATATGCTTCAGTCTCCTGTCGTAGATAGCCCTGTCTCAAGGAATATCTCCATGGTTCTATTGTTTGGTGATGCGACTGAGACGCCAAGGTTCAGGGAGGTTTTGGGTGGAGTGATAGATGATGTGCTTGGTGGCCAGGTGCAAATTGTTGATCAACAACCCGAATTTGGTGCAGCGAAAGGGGTCGCGGAGCTGGCGAAGAGGGCCATATTCAGGCAAGGATATATTCAAGACGTATCGTCTGAGTTGTAGGACACGTTTGCTCTCCATTTACCTTAATCTTTTTTTTTTTTGAAGAAGAAGAAGAGGAGGAGGAGGAAGAAAGCCCATTGCGTATAAATGTTGAAGTGTTAGTATAGAAGCCTCCAAGACAAGAGGTTCTAGCATCCGAAAATAGAGTCCCCTATACCACGTTCGCCCCATAGGACAAAGATTTTTATGTGACCCTTACCCTACGAAACCTGGATATTATTGATTAAGGTTATTGTTGTAGTAGTGAGCATATAAGTAAGGTAATAGAAAGTATTAATTTAAATGACTTATTTAATCGAATTCTAATAATACTAGTATTTTTATATAAGATTACTTTGAATGGGAACAAAATTGGCGATGAAACGGACAGTAATATATTATATTACGGAGCAATGTTCCGCTTATTTTTAAGAATTAAGTTGGTTTTCTCGACGATAGAAATGCGTATAGTTAATTAGAACTAACCATTAGTTTTAATCCTAACTTTATTGCTCTAGTACTAGATCGAGTAGTTTCTGAATCCCGAGAGCTTAATAACAATAAACTATTACAGATATTACTCAGCTACGATTATGGATAATTATTATATAGTTCCAGTGCAATCTTCACAACTGATCCAATTAAATTGGAATAATCTATCGGAGATAAACGACCGTGGACCATTTGAAGACCATTTCAGTACTTTATAGATAATATACAGCAAGCGCAACCATCAACAGAGGGCACTGTGATTCCCACACAATGAGCCAGAAATCACAGCTATTATGTAGTGCCTACTAAGTTGCAATAATTGGCATAGACAAATTTTGGCCAGCATAGTAAGAAGTAAGCCGGAATAGAGCGAACTACCCACCCACCCATATCAGACGTCCCGTTCTCGCGGCCGCGTCATTGAACAGAGGCCCATATGGACCTGTGGACAGCGAGAACAGGTTTTCCAGCTCTACTCAACCATCCAAGAACCCCAAGGAAATAAGATGTCATACTGTGTCCATATTCTGTCTTCACGGATAGGCCCGCGGTCGCTGCCACGTCCTCTCCCCTATCCGATCCCATCCGGACTTTCGATCTTACGTCCGTCCCTATTCCAACTCCGTGTACTTCTATCATCTCAATCGACCTACAACAAGAAAAAAACAACAGAAGAAATAAATCCCCTCGTACCTGTGAAACCTACGATGTGAAACGGCGGAGGCTGTGCGAGCGGTGTGTGGCTCTCACGTACACTGACACGGGATGATGGGGGGAGGAGGGGACTGTCGTGTGCTGTCTTGTGCTGGGCCGTGCGGGCCTGGGCTTGGGCAGGTCCCTACCTACCTTACTCAAGCAGTCCGGAATCCAGTGATCGTGTGTTGCACGCTGGTGTGATGTGTGTGGCTGGGCAACATTGTCACGGGGGAGGAGGAGAAGGAGGAAGAGGAGGGGGTGATATTCTTCCCTTTGGCCCTGTCTGCCCCCACCCTTCTTCCCCTTCCCCTTCCCCTCTCCCTCCCATCGCCGTGTATACACCGTCCCGGACGGGACAGACAGACAGCTAGCTGCCCTGCTGTCTCACGTCGCACGTCATGCGGCGGCCCGATTTTCCCGTGCCACCTCACCACACTTTGACCGTACGTTGCTCGGCTGAGCTCTCTCTTCTTGCCTGTTCTTGGACGGGAAGCACCGCGCCAGGCGATCGCTGGGATTGGGAGTGACTGCCGCCAGATTGAATTATTGGGATACGGGGGTGCCTACGGGTCCTTGTAATTATGAGATGGAAGTGAAGAGGATGCGGGGCGTTTAGGCAAGGTGATGATGGGGGTTGGGAGACGGCAGGGCCGACTGCCTGGCCTCGGCCACAACGGATTTTGCTGATTTTATTCCGGCCGATCACATGAATGAAATGAAGTAGGGGTAAAGAAGGGAGGATAGAGCGAGCCAGCTAGTTTCGTGAGTAACTCTAGCGACAGAACCAGAATTTCGCAGGCCGTGGATGAGGAAGAGTTCAGAAGCTGAGGTTTGTGCGGCGTAAGCAACTTTGCACGTTGTTCGCTTGCCTGTGTGTGTCTCACAACCCTCAACATATCACAGTGATATGAGGAATGAGAAAGCGACCCAATAACCCGTGTGGCTCGGGTTATTGTACCATCCACTGAACTTAACATGCGACGCAACTAACTACAAGATCCTGTACGTGAGAGGTTTTGGAGGCGAAAGGCTACAAGTCACGTCGGACCTAGGGACTACAGAGTGGATGTTTGCTCGCAGTTGATTCGCGAAGTGCGGAATTTAAAATCACGCTCATCTATTTACTGACCTAGGGCCCCTAGTAAGTCACAAGCTATTGTGCGATTATGTGCGAAACACCTGCCGCGGAGACGGTGAGAGAAATGAGACACGACTGTTACCCAAGACTTAACTTACTGGTTACAATTGCAGGAGATAATTTTTGTTGTCGAATTACAGTAGCATAACTGGCATGGAATCGAATATCTGACTTTGTCGGGAGCGAGGAGAAGGAAGGGGAATGGGTGACCGCACAAGGCTCCCACCGTGGTGCCTTGCAGGGCCTGCTGGCTCAACATTGTCTGTAGAGATCTATCAATTTGGCTACTCACTTCTCTACCAACCAATTTAGTAACTTTGACCTAACAACCTAACTACCAAGCCATGACATTACGTAGGACATGAACACGGTGTTCCGTCCCAACAATCCCGCACGCGGCCTGGCGGAGCTTCATTACCCGGTGCTGTAGTGCGCCACGCTGATACATCCCGTGCTTTCGATTCGGATGTCCTCTCTTGTGTTCTCTTGCGTCTAGACGCTCATCATTCACAGTTAACGCCGCTGTCGCCAGAAGTGTTGGTGCGACCTCATCGCGACTAGTTCCGGTGATACAAGACAAGAGCGGTGTATTTTCTCTTTTCTCGCCGTCTTAAGCCAGACTCGAAATTGGGCAAAAGAGCACAGGACATGCAAATTTCGCAGCTCGGCCAAACCCTACCGTCTTTTATACCCCACTTTCTCGTTGTTTGTTCTATATGAGACGTTGGAACTTGGCGAGTGCGAGTAGTCTCAACAGGAGGTAGCTGGGCCAGGTAATAAAACAAGTTGACACTCTAACTTACACCGATTGTTATGTTCCATGTCCCTGCACATAGCCATGTGGATTTATGTGTGGCAGATTTTCCATAGGTTTGTTTTTGAGTTGATCCCCCCTCCCTCACAGCCACCTGGCAGATCTTGCACAAAATGCATCCCTCCTAACACGTCGTCTTATTTACGCTTTCGTCCACGATAAATCATCGTCACTGATGTGTTGCCATAGTATGTATCTCGGGATTCATACTATTGTTACCTGTGGATAACATAACACGTTTCTCTGCATCCACGTAGTTTCCAGATTCCCTCCCACCTATTCTGGCGCTACGTGGTACAACATGACGGCTTTGGATAGTGACGAGCTGTGATTATCTATAGGTAAAACGCATGCCAGTGACAACGTGAATAGTATCTCATCACGGTTTGTCTCGCGTACGACAGGGCCTGAGCAGACACCGAACTGGGCTCGCCCTAGTTGACGTCATAGAAAAGCGCACTTTGATTGCTTAGGATTTGGCGGCCTCTGCCTACCTGGGTGGAAAGGACTTGTCTTTGTCATGCAAATGGCCAGTGGGAGTCGATATTAAACTTCTCTCGGCGAGCCACTAACATGGCTTGCAAGATTGTAAAGATCATTGGTGTTGAGGTTAATTGTATGTAGCTTAGGATCTAATTGACTGTGTATCAAAGCAAGTTGAGCTTTTAAGTCCATCAAGTTCATTACCATGATACCGTGAGAGGCATTTCCAACAACACACGTCCGCTGACACCGTCCTTTTTTTGTTGGACACAAGAAAAATGAGTCATTTCGTCATTCATAAATAAAGGAAGAATCAGCCGTAGCATCAACCCGCATTTCTTGTGGGAAGAAGTGCTGGTTTTGAACAAAATAAAACAAAATATGCTTCGATCATCAACATTACCCTCCTAGGATGTCATGATAGGGGGGGTTTCAGTTAGTCGAGAGTCTCGATTAGATCGGCGTAAACGTCACAGAGAGTAGCATCTCGCGTTGAAGAATTAATGCCCACCACGGGATGGATCAATTCGTGAAGCATGTACACGGCCCCCCACGGCACTTAGTAACAATAATCAGGTCGTAATTTTCGTCAAAGTATCTTCGTCTGGTGAAAGATGCAAACATGCTGATGATCAATTGTTCGCAACGAATACAAAGAAGTTTTGCAAGGGAATTGAAAGAGTGTAGGGTGGTCGAGGATATCGCTCCAGCGGCACTTGGCGAAATTTAACACCTTGGGCTGGAATTAGAGCGCCGGAAGTTCTCCGGACAATGTGGGAATTCTAAAGTCGCGGTCACGTGTGATCCAATACTATCGTCGTCGGGTACCGCCCACAGCTGAAGCCGGCCGGTTCATCGTGTCATAAACTGGAGGGGGGATTGCTCCATCAACAAGAGTTTTCCGACGTTTTAGATCTAAACCACCACTTGGAGGCCGCTGAAGGTCATCTTCCTCATCACGCCCTCGTTTCAGAGCCCCCGAGACGCCGTTTAAGACCGATGGAGGAGCGTAGCCATTTTGCAATGAAGGATTTATGTCTGTTTGGGAACCATATACATCTGAGGCGGAAGCCCCATTAGGGGCTCCTCGGTCGTTGCTCATTACATTATACAGGCTGCTGGACGAAGGCGGTACACGGGGAGGTGTGCTGTATCCAGTTGGCTGCCCATAATAGGGTTGAGGTGGTGCGGCGGTCCGGGGAGTGGCACGACCAGAATGAGCTTGATGACCTGGTGAACCGGCTATATCCGAAGATAAGTGTGTATGGTCCCCCGACATAGGAGCAACGGGAGGAGCATTGTAGTTGTATGCAGTTCGGTTCGCATCATATGCTCCACTGTCGTGGGTGTATTCTGCTTCATGCTCCGCTTCATCTTCACCAGTAGCATGTGGGACAGTGTCGGCGTGTGATATCATACCATTTGGCGGTTTAACATCCGAACCCTCTGTGACTCCCGTGCCAACAGGTCGCCCTGAAGGCGGACCCATCTCATTTTTCATGTATGAACTAGTCTGACCATAGACATTCCTATCTGGTGGACTGTTCTGTGACGGATACGGCGCTTGCTGTGCTGCATGATTGTATACGCCCCGAGAATTATCATATGGTTGAGTGGCTTGAGGATACGACTGCATACTGTGCAGCGAGTTTCCTGGAGGGGTTGAAGCGGGAGTAGCCGGCATTGATCTTGCAGCATTGCTCAAACTGGTGTCGATAGACATGGGGTTAGCACCCTGAGCACCATTCATACCTTGCTGTCCCCAGTAGTTCTCAGCAGCGCCCATGTTTCCCATGACGCTCGAGGCACTAGTTGGGGGCGTAGGAAATGTATGAGCGCGGTCAAGAGACGGCCGTGCAGAACCACCGTGTGAAGGTAAAGGCTGTGGGCCGGGTAGGCCCATGTGGTGGTGATGTTGTTGTATTGACGGCAACACGCCACTAGGAGGCGACGGTCCTGGGGCAGGTCCAGGACCCGGAGCGGGCCCATTTCGCATCTGGCTCACCTCTTGCTTGCGACGTTCGGCCGCAGCCATTACTTGGTTGGTTCTATTCTGATTCGTCGGATGATACAACAGTGCCCCAATATTGTGCACAAACAACGGATACAACAATTCCGTAATCTTCTCCTTATTTGCAAAGTCCAGAGCTCGCTCAAACGGTATCCTATTACAGAAGATTAGCAACTGCGCCGTAAGAAATTTCAAGGGCACAAACATACCACACGCCCTTGAGATGCATGGGCCCTATCTTCACGACATGTCGAATTTTCTCGCTTTTCAGGATGCCGTCCCGCCTCCCTCGGGTCATGCCCGCTACATTCAAAAGTTTGGTGCCATTGATCATGTGATTGTCTATGAAAGAGTTAATTCCCAGTATATAAAGGTTTTACTGTGGGGTGGTTGTACCTTCACGACGGGCAACACATATTCCCCTGGCTTCAACCTGAAAACATAAACTCCCTTCATCTTCCCATAAAGTTGCCGTCACGCGAGGTTTCATCCCAGGTGGAGCAATTTGACCACTTGTGTCAAAACCCTGATACTGATTTTGCATTCCTGGTTGATTAGGAACCCCGGGGAGCGGGAGCACATTGGCCGGACCCATAGACGCCGAAACGGCCGGTGGCGCTGTTTGTGGTGAAGGCAATCCACTAGAGTAATTATAAGAATAAGGGGGAGCGGAATATTGTGGACCAGGTTGTAAAAGGGTCGGCTGCTGGTGCCCATATTGAGGTAGTGCGCTTGACGTCACGGTTTGCGGTGCTGGTGCTGGACCAGCAGACATGTGCTGAGCTTGATAGTACATGTCTGGCTGTTGATTCATTGCTGTGTATTGATCGTACCCGCCAATTCCGTGAGATGCCGCGGCAATTGCTGTCGAAGCTGGAAGATTGGGCGAAGGGGTTTTGGGACCGTTTGATGAAGCCGAGGTGAATGACGATTGCGAATCGCCGTTTGAGCTCGCCGATGAGGCAATGGAGCTAACCCGGGGAGACGAGGCGCTTGGAGAATATGCCGCCGTTGGCTGTGGTAAAGGAAGCGAAGGTAGCTTTTCGGTCACATATGGCGGGCGTCCAGTGGCGAGAGCACTGTAATACGGTATATCAGACGTTCCCCGGGTTGGCGGATAGGAAATCGGCGGTAAATCCAGCTTTGCGGCTTCAGGAAGTCGAGCGGATATTGCCAGGAGAAGCTCAGACCCGGCTATACAGCGTGGGTAACTGAGCCTGATCTATTAAGACAATACACAGATTGTAGCGGTATCGGCGTTCGGACAGCCGGAGTGACTGTTTAAACTCGACAAATTGTTGAATCAACTTATGGTATCGGTGCCCGTAAGAGTTTCCCCGAGGTATAAAGCCTGTAAATGCCCGAAAATAAATCGGACAACGGGACCTTCACAACACGATTGATAAGCGAAACCAAGGGAAAAAAAACTTTCTCTGATCGATGACTTCGTGAGCAGGTCGTGACAGATCGTAAAGACTGTACCAAAATTCCCCCAATTGGGTGCAGGAAAGAAAAACCAAGGGGTATTTGATGGTAGCTGTGAACTACCAACTTGATGCTGACGCTGGGGGGGTGGTTTCAACGGGGCAACGCTATATCTCCGTCACTGGGAACCGGGGTCCTTCAGATGATGTGCGTTCGTATCGACGTAAGAGACACAAGGAAAGATGCTGACTGGACAGGCCACGCAAATGGATCGTTATCGTCGATTCGTTCGAAATGCTAACAATTCGTGCACCGCGCAAGAGATGAAACGTAACCACGCACACGCGCACACCAACACTCGGTCGACCTCTAACCTTGGACTGGGAAGTGTCGTAACTCTAATGCAGGAACAGGTCAGCTTGCAAGTTGTAAAGATAGGTTCATGAAGGAGCAGGCAATGCAGTGTGAAGAGAGTTAGAGTTTGCGCTGTTGGTAAGTTGTGAGACAGAGGATCCATGACTACAACTAACCTCGTTAGCTCTAAACCTCGGTGACCTTCAACCCAGAAGAATTGGGGAGGTCGAATCTGAAGAAAAGAGAGGCGGAAGGGAGGACAAGAGGAGGAGAGAGGGAGAGAAAGAGAGGAAGTCTGAGAGGAGACAACACGAAGAAAGTCTCTCCTTGTCGGTGGTAAGGAGTCTGAAAGATAGAAGAGGAAGAGGAGAAGAGAAGGAGGAGGTTGAGATGGATAAGAGAGAGGAGCGAACAGATCGGTTGGCTAACTGACAAGGTGATAGGATGAAAAGGATGGAGGTACCTTGGGCACAGCTGGATGTATACTACCTATGGATGTTGGTTGGAGGTACGCTACAGCAGCCCACAGGTACACAGCCCGGTATAGGAGCAAAGGAACTTTTGGCTCTTGGGGGGGAGGGGGAAGATAAGTACAATTAGCAGGAGCAGCCATTGTACGCACAATTGTTGTACCTACACCACCACCATGCTTAGCACTTACTTCACTCACTACCTACCCAGCTCCTACCTATACCTACCTACCTACCTACCTACCTTACCTACTATGTAGGTACCTACCTACTGTACCTTCTCTACCTACCAACCACACTATATGTAGGCACCTTTACCTACCTGGGGTATTACCAACATCAGACCAGGCTCCCGACAGAGATAGTGCACCTCTTCTACTCAAGTCTGGAGTACAGTACCTACAGTATAAGGCTATGCATACCTGGTACACAGCAGTGCTCTTCTATCAATGCTGTCTGTGAATGTATAGGTATAGTACCATAGGTAACTGGGAGTGCTGCACACTAGGTATCTACCAGTACGTACATGTAGTAGTGAAGGTACTATGTAGCACCGTCTGCTAGCAAGGGCGAGAGGGCAAGGGAACAGCTAGCTTGCCCAGCGTATACGGCATCTTCTTTCTGCTTTGGCTGTTATTGCTCCTTCTGCTGGGGTTTGTCATTGTCGAGCCGGGGCAGGATGGAAGTGGAGGAGCGAGGAAACATGGGTGGGATTTGATGAATTGGTGGAAGTGGAGTTGGACCACGGCGACAACCAGGGTCTCCCCTTTAGTGTGCAATCTCTAGCGGTACCGCTGTACAGTACTTGGGATGTGGGGCCATATAGGTAGATACTGTACCTAGTGAGATACTTAGATTGCGCTAGCGACTCTGGAACAGGGTGTGAGGTTGGCAGTAGCCCTGGAAATACCAGCTGTGGTGTAGGTACAGCAAGTAGGTACCTCTGTTACAAGAAGTACCCGAGGTATCCACAAATTGTGCGCTCTGAGTGTCCCCTGTCCGAGAGCCCTGTCAGTTGAAGTTTCTGTCCACTCGAGCAGACCTGGTACACTACACTACACTAGTGTAGTGTAGGGGTTCTCGGTCATCATTTCTCAGTGGGCTGGTTCAGCGTTGTACTGTACAGTACCACAGTCAACAAGGCTCCAGTGTGGCTCGTTAGCGGTAGCGTATAATTCAGGGGTGCTGGCAGGGGCCTGTCTGGGGGCGTATCTCTATACAGATATCGTATACAACATTGTATATCCCTGGTCACTCGAAGGCGGATCGACGTCTTCTCTCTCGTTTCTTTGAACGTATCCGTACACGCTAGTGGTATAGAATGCGTACTGTGTATACAGTATAGCTGCAAAGGCGTAGGAATTAACAATTGCGGCTCGTGCTGCCTGGTGTTCTGGTTTGGCTGGGAGAGGGTTGCAAGACAGTTCGAGGCGCCACTCATCGACAGCATGGTACCCTCAAACCCCAAGAGCGAGATCTTACCATGCCAAGCTGGCCCGGAAAGGTTCGCCGTTGCCTTGGGTTATTTCTTTTTGAGTTCCGGCGTGTACGCAGTGTAGTAGAAGCGGATGGGCACCTCAGTGCTCCCTGTCCGGTAGACGTGCGATAATCTGTGCTACCTGGGTAGATAGATATAACGATGCTTTAATTCCGACACCAGACAGCAAATACCTCGCTGTGCTGCTCCTCTCAACAGAATCCTGGTAAGAGGAATGGACAGCGACCTCACCTCATACTGAGCTCGCCCGCTAGTTTGACTTTGCAGGGCCAATCAATACAAATTGTGATCTCGCTGCTTTTTCTTTCTTCCGTCTCTCTGGTTATCGATGCGGTACAGCATATCTATTCGGCCATCATCGGGGACCGTCCATACGCCATGATCTTAAGCGACTGGGAGCTTGTCTATATGCATCCTAGCTCAGAAGTACACGTATCTAGCCAGTGGGAATCCGCTAAGGGTATAGGAAACGATATGGTTGTGTACTTGGGCATTGGAGATGGTATCCATGAGGTGATTACTGTAATGGTGGAGGGTGGAGATCGGAAAGCAAGATGGCCGCAGCCCGTGTGGCCTGGTGGATTCTTGTACGTATATAGACCTTGCCTTGTAGACACTCGGCGGGATGGAGGGAGGGAGTTAGTCTCGGTCGGTCGGTCGGTCAGTTCTTGCTGGTCGATGTTTGACGCACAGTGTCAACGAATCATGTTCGCTCTACTGTCCTCGATACTTGGCTTCTCTTACATGTAGTGAGAAGCTAAGCTTGCCGGCCTATGTGCAACTACTCCTCCTAGTGTATATCGTAACGGCATCATTACATAGGAAGAAGATCCACGGGTACGGGAAATTAGGTTGATGTTATAAATAAATAGGTTGGGTAAAACAATTAGATTCTACTTTGAGTAGAATCAACAACAGAGAGAAGAAGATGGAGCCTGAGGGAGAGGGAGAGGGAGGGAGACAAATAAAGGCTAGAGAAGCGAAAATGGGAGAGTTCGTGGCATCTTTGTTTTATTATGGTCATTATCATGCTATTCATGCTATTCATGTCACGGATTGCTTCTTAGTCGTTCTGGGAAATTCAAATGCATGCCCACTGCTTGCCTGCCAGTTAATTCATTCCGTAGTCCAAGACATGCTCAAAACTACTATAGCTTAAGGTTTCTACAAAGAAGCATACATAACCCACACAACCCAACATACTCACTACAGCAGCTGAAGATGTCTATTTCTAGGCTTCTACCCTTGCCAAACAGTCTTCTTTAATAAATGCTGAGTTACTGTAGCACTAAGAAGACGACAGATTGTGGTTCCTCTCATTATCACTTTTAGACGCGATAAACCTCCAGGTCTGTAGGTGTCCTAATAAGAATCTGTACTCCTCATCGTACAAGTTTGGTCTACAGAATCCATACATGCATGGTGTATCTCGCTTATATCTTCGCCTAATCGGTCCAACTCGAGTAATTCCCAACAAAAGAATACATTACATGTATATCAAAGGGAAATGTAAGGCAAAGCGCCTAGGGTCCCCCAATTGTGTGATCATCCTGGACGAAATCAATTTTCTGCCTGAATCAGATCTGGACTCTATAGCATGCACGTACACGATGAATAAAAGCGTCGCCCCACGGAATACCTAGCTAAGAAGTAATGGAAGGCGGCGGTCATGGCGAATCAAAAGTCAACAACGAGAGAGGTGTGGTCCCTCGCAAAGTGTCACGCTGTTCTAGCGCGACATCGTGGCACAAGCAACATGTTATCCGCGCTGAGAGTCTGAGACACTAGTGGCTTGAGTGGCTTTTCCATCAGTGCTACGAGTCCCGTCTCCCGCGAATACTAGAATTAGCGCGTTGGCGCACTCGAGAGAGTGTTTCGAGGATCGAGGCGGGCTAGTCGTTTCTTTAAAAGGGCTGACTTGACAAAGTCCATACGAAAACATGTACCAGTACAAGAGACCCGAGAGTGATGCTTGCTTGCTTACTTACATATACATACCATGTATTCCTAGCTACAGCAAATTGCACGGGTTATGAATGGTAAAGCGCCCCGGGCGTGGATGCTCAACCTTGTCTCTCATCAGCTCGAAGCCGTCAGAGAGGCAGTCAGAGAGGTTCGGAGGTCTAAGTGAGATATTGTCCCTTGGCCACGCCAGATAGCTGACCAAAGGGCACGATCCTTGCTCTTCCGAGCTAGGGAGTCTGGCATGTAAGCCTGGATCTTCGATACCTCACGCCGCAGACTGAAAGAGTAGCGGGAATCGGCGAGACAACTCTGGGACTAAGCTGTAAAACGATTCTTCATTACCCATTCTCGGTCTCATCTCTCGTAAGCGGTGCTCGCACAAGAAAGTTTCGATGATGCATTGGGTCATCAAGAACTGTCGACACGTTCGCACAGGTACAATACCTACAGACAGTATACTGTCCTCTTGCTACACGACGTACTCCACCGGGCTGGCATTGGAGTTCTTGGCGCATCTTCCCCTCTTTCTCTACGGCTCTGACCTGGTCGAGCTTTGCCAAGAGTGGTTTGTTGGTCCAATTCTCACAAACCCTGGTCGTGGATGGAGGTCAGGCAATTCAACATTGCGGCCGCCCGAGATCCACCTCGACCCCGGCTCAAGTTAGCTCGATCCGGTACTGCACCTGTGCCCAGTTTAATAACAGCCATGCCAAATCCATATTATCAGGGCAATGTGCCGGACGGAGCTGGCTGACTGTATGCACACAATATGCGTAGGATATCTTAACAATATGGATAGTATGTTGTCGTGCTGATGGCCTTGCCACCTGATCAGCTATTGAGCATCAGCGGGTTGGGTACAAATCTCAACCGGGTAGTCTTATTGTAGCTACGGAATCTCGAAGTCGCCTTCGTAAATTGTAAATTCCGATGTTCGCCAGAGCTGCAACTAGTATAGTACCCAGACGGCAGACGTTCAAAAAGCGGCAGCCAATGCATGCGATAAGTCAGGGCCCAGGCTGATGTGCACGTAGGTACATATATATGCACATTACTAGACAGATGCACAGTAGGTCCCGGAGTACTTGCAGCAGGCTTGTTATTGAGTACATTTGACTGTACCTGCTTGATCAAGCCATCTCATGTACATATTTAGATACACTGCGGCAGTATGTATAGCTTGACTTGCAGCGGAATGCAAGGAGATCGATCCTCTTGCATTCGCCAGACAATTCTCTATAACAATTGTTAAGATTCTAAATGAACCCCTGCCCTAGTCTGGTGACGACGAACAAGCCTCATAAGGTAGTTATCGAAACCATGATTGATCACACACTTGTCGGAACTTACCTGGGCCGCGACGACAATACCCGAGCTTATTATAGTATACTAGGCTTTGTTATTCTATCCTATCCACCCCAACCATCGTTCCCGGCCCTATCTATACTTATACTGCGTACTTGATTGCACGAAGGTGGCATTCACCACGCATGTCCTACTGTACGAGTAGAGGCACGTAAACTACACATACCTACATCATGTCGTAGCATGCAATGCGACTTGTAAGGTTAGGAGCCTAACTTGCCAGGAACCAAATGCAGTCCTCTACTATGCCAAAGAACGGCTCGGAAGAATGAATGATTGACTTGCCGCAGCGTCGCACAGCACGCTCACGTTTAAGTTCGCAGATAGGGAAGAGCTCAATTGCTTGCGTGAACTAGGTGTATTCCAACCCAACTGACTTTCAGTATGGGACTCCATACTTTTTTTTTTCTTGCTTCTCCCCTTGCTGTTTGTTCTTTGCGTAGGGATTTGCCCAAAGTCATCTTAACTTTGTCGAGACGAAGCCGCGTTGATCTTACAACCCCACCTGGATTTTCATCTTGTTTAAGAAAGTTTGTCTTGAGAAGGTTAAGCAATAGGTAGTATAGATATCATGTAGAATTTGTTACAGAAGACCGGTGGGGCTGGGAACAGCAATGAGTAGGTCCCCTCATGCAAGATTCCGCGAGTGCTCAAGTCTGCATCTTACACTGTCTGCTGTACTGCGTAGTGTACCTGCAAGTAGACGTGGTGGTACATCTGTATCTGGTGACAAGTGTAGACCAATAACCGCCAAGCCTATTTCTGCATGTACATGTATACCCTTGCTCTTTCTAGCCGAAAGGGGGACTACCTATTTAGTACTCAGTATGCAAAGGCGCCAGACCTAACAACCTACCTAGGCAGTGTACCAAGATAAAATACATAGATATATATGTACAACTAGTTCTAATGCCTGGATATTATTAACAAGGCACTACGAAATAGTATGTAGGACAAAGTCGGATCATGGGTTACTTTATCAGTTGAGTTTGTGGAACTAATTCAATTCAACTCAAGACGGGCACAACTACATAAACCTCGTTTTTTTAGAAACAAACGATATATATACGGTAGAACCATTATAACTCTTAAAGGATTAATATTTATGGAAGGCTAGGCGATATCACATGCTTCAAGCATTAGACACGAAGCGAACAATGCTAGCAAGGCTTGCTATGTAGGTAGTACAGAACTTATCCAATGTCCTTAGCCTAATCCATCTTCTTCATCCGAAGAGTACTCAGGGAATCCTATTACATGTTAAACAGTTAGAGTGAACTTGCCACTACTGTTAGGCTATTCGTTTTCGCCTAGCCGAGTTTGGCTACATAAATCGACTCCAGTTAGCTCGATTAATCGGCCGAGAATTATATAGTTAAAAGCGACGAGAGACGCTAGCCACATTGTTTATCGACCACGTTCGCAGACCGAGGCATGGCTACTCCATAGAATACAAGATCTTGTCTCAAGTGATCGATTAAGGATAAAGCTCCCAACTTGTTACACCAGCCTATAGATAAACATACAAATTTAGGCTCAAAGGGCTCAAAGATGCGTTGTCACTTTATTAGTGTCGATGTCTAAGGAAGTCATCATCGAGCCAGGTATGATCAACTAATAGACCTGTTGTTCTTGATGATACAGCACATTTCCCTGTGAAGTAAATCAGCAAGGTACCAAAGTCGAAATCCGCGCTGCTGGAAACGAGCGATTTCTCGAATACTACCACCTGTAAAGCAAATGCCGGGCAGATGCAGGATTCTACGCAGTATGTGGTGAACTACCTCCTTCATGTGCAGATTCAAATGCGCGGATCTCGTGTCATCGTTACTTCGTGCTCACAGGGCAGGAGAACATGGACTAGACTCAACTGATCTTCCGGACGGTACATCGCGGGCAATGATGTGGGTACAAGGCGAGGTGGCCAGCGCATGCCGTGGAAGAGAGCCTCAGATGTCCACTGCATGCGATGCGATGCTCATGCCATGCACGACATTGCTCATCCGCTGGCGCGCGCCAATACTTAGGAGCCTCATTATAGACTACGGTACGGTAGAGCGATCGTCGTAACATGCCACGATTTTCCTGATATAAAGTCACACATAGGAAACACGGACTACTTTCCAGGTTTGCGCAGACTTAACTTCATCCCAAAACATTGGCTGATCGCCAGGGTAAAAGACTGCGCTCAGCTACATAGGTACGCGAAGTCAAATTCCAGCACGCGCCGCATGCCATCTGGTATCTAGACCACCGTGACAAGGGTGGTCAGTTCATATTGGGACGACCTACCTACTATATGGAGTATACACAGGCTACGCTACAATCCTTCGGCTCGGTCTGCGTGAAAACCTACCAACCGAAATCCTACAAACACAGCCCGTCGTCTCTTCTCCCTATTTTACACGTGTACAGCTGTTGGTTTAGAGACTGGGGTGCCGGTGCCAAGGAGGTATGTAAGTATGCCATGATCAGCTGCGTCGCACCAAATGTTACAGGGCCCTAGTACTGGGTCATTGGATTCGCCAATTTCTACGTAGTATCTCCCTTTCGACGTGCTAGTTCGGCGAAGGCAATTAATTATTTGCCTCACTCTCTCGGGGACTTCCAAAGGGGCCGTTGCTCAACCACGTTTCGGATACGAATATGCCGTACTAAGCAGTACCTAAACTGAGTGATATCCATAGTACGTCAGCCATTCTCTACTTACACTATTAGATGCCGACTGGCGCATTCATCTTGTCAACTTTCGACACTACCTACGAACATTATGGTGTCCATGTGTACGCCTACGTTCCATCGCTTATATCTGGACTAACAATTCGCTGTCTCCACGAAAGCCGTTTCAACGGCTGGCTGAGGAAATAAGCTTCTCCCGTCAGCGTACTGCGTAGTGTACTGTACTTACAGTAGTGTACGATTCGGTACATGCGCTTGAGCACTTGCATGACCGAGCAGCGACACTAACGCACGGCGGGCGCGGCTATGCATATCTCACACCTAACCAATCACGTCTTTTACCCCATGCCCCAGGGTGCCCATGTCATTGCAGGGTCGAAGGGATCACTACATTTGTACATGTCCATGTAGCAGACTACTGCGTATGTATACTAAGTACGTGCTAGCTCAGAATGTATAGGTACACGAAGTATCTAGTAGAGTGGGTCTAACAGAATACGACCCGAATACTATGAACGCGCTCCAGGTTCATCACCAAATAATGAAAATTAATAGATAAAAGTTTGATATTATAATTAGAATCCCTTTGATCTATATATGTCCAAGTTTTATTAGGTTTGCTACAATTGATTCATTTATTTTGATTAGTTGTTGAAATCGCAAGGTTTGGGCGGTATCTGGAGGGGTGTGTCGTATTTTCTTGAACCCACTCTGCTACATGTAGAATTAGGTATTTCTGAAGATGTTCCAGCCTTGCTGTGCTGTCAGCGGATTGCATAGGGCAGGTACCTTGAAGGGTACAGCTGTACAATATGGACAGGGTCCGTTTCAGGCTACTCTCCACCAATATGTGAATACCGTAGACTAACCGGTTCTGGATCACGACCAGCAGTCAGACCACCAAGCAACATCCTGATTAACGGCGACAAAGAGGCGCACATTGTAAACAGTCAAGTCGTCGTATCGGTATTCGCCGTTTCGAAGGAATACTACGTAGGAACTAGGTTTCCTCAACGCCATGTCGCTTATTGCAGTCCCCTGATATCGTTATGACCTACCGGGTACACTCTCTACAGAAACAACTCGCACCAACAGGACAGCCGTAATAGCTTCCAAGTTGCGCCGATGCCTGCCTACGGTACTACATTGTGAGTATACTAGTGTATGTCTTACTGTGATACTAGCACTGTAATCGGATATAGTGTAGTGTGTATCCACAAATATCGAGTATCGATCTGACCTTGGCGTCCTCCGGTCTGTCTCCGACTTGAGAGAAGTGAGATCGGTGTTTATGTTACGGCCAGGGCCGGGAAATCCCAATCCCGTATGGTCGTTTCCCCTGCCACCTGAACGCCGAGACGTGGAAGTCCTGTGTGTTGAGGTTCTGGCTGGGCCATCGGCACTTGTCCTGACGACATCCTATCGGCTGGACAGTGTGAAGTGGTCTCTGTGTGCCCTTTGGCGTACCCTTCTCGATTTTCTGTTTTGTGTGCCAACCTCTCTGTCACCCTCCATTTCCAGTCCAGCCAGTGCCAGGCCAATCAGGGGCGCCCACGTCGACGAACACACCCATCCAGCTGATGTGGACACTGGCCCTAGTGCAGGTTGGGGCCAAAGAGATCTCCAACGACAAGCCACCAGACCAACTAATCAAGCACCGGTTGCGGACTAGCTCACCAGAATGCCATTACGCTAGAAAAGGCTACCGAGCACTCTTCAGCCAATCTACTGGTGCGAATGCCTTCAACATTACAAATTGTGGGAGAGCTGAGCCGGCCATTGGAGATAACCTCTATCCTTCTGTTCCTACAGGCACTCACACACTACACACTATACACGATCATGATAACCAGCCAGCTAGCCCCGAATCCCTCGAACGGGTGGGCCTAGGGAGTCCCTACTGCGTACAGTATACCGTACTAACATGGAGAGCATGCACATCATTATGGCTCCGTAATTGGCATGGCAGTCCGCGCGGGCTGCAAGAGCGGACCGTTATCCGTGCTAAAAAGGCTTATCAGGCTGTCTCACGACTGACGACGAGTATTTCGGGCCAAGAGGGAGGGGAAAGATGAGGTGGTGTGAAGAGGAGACTGGTGGCGCCATGAGGAAGTGCCTACTTACCATTTTTACAAACCTGTACCACTGTACGCTTCCTTAGGCCGGTATTATAGGGATTTGTTGGTCCAATTGGAACGGACAACGTGGGAAAGGGTGTCCAGCGTGTTCGTCTCTCCACTACCAACATCGGATTCAATGGGTCAGATTTCAAGTAAGGTACAGAGACAAGCCAAGCCTGCGATTGGCCACGGCATACAATGACTTTGATGTCCTGAATCTTGAGGAACACTTGTCTTTTATCTGCCGACTACAATCTCACCTCCTTTCTAACCTACATACATGCACTTGAATAACACCCAAGTAAGTAAGTAAGTATATAACTAGACCTGATAGAAAGATATGACAACTAAACAGCCCATGCTGCCATGTAGTGTAATAAGGTTCACTTAAACCTTCGTATCCTAGTTTCCATTACAAAAGACAACTAGCAGCCAGTCAGTCGCCTTTGAATAATACCACTTTCTTGCACTACAACACTATAGGTAATTATAACCAGCCAAGCGCTCTCCCATCTCTTGTGTATACTCCCTCCGCATAGTAACTGGTACTGAGACGGAGTTCTGGGGCGGTCTATACGTCTATTAAGCCCGCGCACTGTGCACGAGGTACCAGGTCTGTTGCTGATCCCAAAGCACCCCGCGTAAATAACAGGCCCAAGCTCCTCTTCACCGCCACTTCATGCCGGCCATCTCGTACATGTACATCTGTACTGCATTGTGTATCTCAGATCTTTCTATCTGAACACCCCTCCCTCTCTCTCTTCTCCCCAGCCTGCCTACGCAGTACGCTACACACGCCGCGCTACTATACACTACCACTATGTAATCCTAATTGTGTACCCTTGCCAGGTGCCCCAATTCCTTGTCCGATGATCACCGGTTATTGGCCTTGCGATTAATGGCTACACGGGCTGAAATACAGGTATTGGTAGTTGGTAGGTACGAAAAGCGATTGTTACCCCACGGGAAGAATTGCCCTCTGCAGTGTAGGCAAGTAGACAACCTCACTATCGTGTGCGAATATAAAGTGTAATTTCGGAGCCTGGAATAGGTATCTACTGTAAGAAGCTCAGAAGACTCGAGCTGCGGGAAGGATCTTGGACGACTCACAATGCGATATATAAATAGGTATAATGTCTCATTCCATTCAACCGCGTGTCTTTGTTCTTGTTGAGGGCCTCATTCTCGTCGCAAGTTCGTTCGCCGGTGTGACAAGTCACTCTGGAAGGGTCCTGTCCTGTGCCGTCATGTCATCCCATTCATTCATTCATTCATTGACATATGCCTACAGTAGAAGCTTGTCCAATGAGAAAATCCCTCCTGCCCAATCCGTTCCTGGCCAGTGATAAATTTATCTAGCCTCGGAAGCACGTCAGTTCAAGTGCCTGCACTAAGTGCAAACCTCCGCTACTGTAGGTAGTAGTATAGGTACTAAGCAAGGGCCCAAGTTACCTAAGTACCTCATCCAGTGCGCAGTATACCTGCACTACACCACACTACTACTACCTTAGCACACTAGCTACCTATGTCATACTACATATATACAGCCGAAGTTAAGTAAATAGTCCTACTTACTTAAGAACAAAATACTCTTAATATACCGGTCCAGTAGTGTACTAGCAACTCTTTCGCTGTCCTTCCCCTGATCAATAAAAAAAAAAAAGGCAAACGCAGCAACCAGTTTGGCAGATGACCCCGGAACTACATCCCTTGTTGATCACCACGGTATTCAAAATTATAATGTGTGCAGCGCAGTGTGGCTAGCAATATCAGACGTACCCTTGAGGCTGCGAGGACTTTTGTGTGTTGCTGTGGTCAAATGATCGTCATCGAGATACTTGTAAACTACCTAGTGTAGGGCAATTATCCTAACGAAGGTAGACGGATCGTTTTGATTGGCCTAGAACAACCCAGATGTGGTTCGCAAACAAGGGATTCCCGCGCCCACAAGACGGCGCTGAGCAACTACCTACCTAGGTACTGTAAGTATTCAGGTACTGCCCGTCCACTACATTAGGTACGTAGTAAGTAATTGTAGGTATACTTCTGCCTCCTACGCAGCAGGGTCCCCACCACTAACGACAGTACACTAGGCTCTCTTCTCGCTAGAGCAGGCCTCATGAGACATTTAGGACGTTCGCATATTTGAATACTATCCAGTAGCGCTTGTGCTGGCCAATGGCATCGACAACAAATCTCTTGTTCGTGGGTGTCGTGGGATGTGATCGTCGTTGTTGAGAATCCATCGGTTTTCGATCTAACATCGTGCATGAGCCGTGGGCTAGCCCGGCCGTCCACCTGTACGCCAACCCGAGCATCCCACAGGGCCACAGCTACCGCAGTAGTCGCCTGCTGTGCTAACGTGTGACGCATGTACGAGTACGGGCAGGATTACCGCTACATATCCGCACTCTACATTACTAGCGGCGGAAGAGAAGACATGGGACCGCTCACGCTCAAGGTCGCAGCAACTTCCTCGACTTGCTACGCCATACACCATACACCATACGCTATACGCCATAGGCCATACATACAATATGAGTACTACACCATACTACGTACAACAAACAATACATCACAGTGCTGTCGACAGACCTTGGCCTATGTCCAGCATGGTGTACTACATAGTGTAGTATATATATGGTATATGTACTCGTAGTAGAGGCGCGAAGACGAGAATACCTACCATACTACTGTTAGGAGAATTCCGATCCAGATTGTGTGCCTCAACCGCTGAACGAACCTCGATTAAGCAAAAAGCCGCAAACTCCGGCCCACCACTGCTACGCTACCGCTATCTTCACGCAATAGCGTCTCTGCGGGGAGGGGACCGAAGAAGGGATGAAGGAAGGGAAAGAGAAAAGGGACGAAATCCAACCACCTCCACGTCTAGTGTAGTAGGTATGTTCTCGAGCGAGCCTTTCGCCTTTCACGGCTTCTCCTCCGCGGCAATGGGAAGAAAGCGGATTGGCAGGATCACAGAGCAAGGTTGTAGTACATGCTTAGGTAGCGTACGCAGTAGTTAGTTAGTGTACGGTGCCAGCGCTAAACCACTTCCATGTATACTACCGATACCTAGGTAGCGTAGTCCAGGTCTCGAGAGCCCCCCAGCCAAGATTCAGCCAGCCCAGGAACCTCGTCAACGTTACTGCTACCATGCAAAGACCCCCCAGCCAAGGCCCAGCCACCCCACGAAACAAGCATGTTGTGTAGGTACACACATGACGGGAAGCAGCGCCGCAGCCTTCTTTACATAGTCTTCGGCCAGCAGCATCAAGCAGAAGCAAGTATGATCCGCATATGTGCTGTAGCTCATTCATGGGTGGCAATCTCCCCAAATGCCTGCTGTCAAACCTCAACATAGCCGCCCAAACTACTCGGACTATATAATAGTCTGCTTGCTTGACGGCAGCCTTTACACGCAGCACGGCTATATTCCACCTACGCATAGTACCTAGCATACCGTACGTACATGATTAGATGGTCTACGCTAGATAGAGGTCGCTCCTAATGTACTGGGCATGTGTACTGCGTACAGAATACACGTGTGGCCGCCCCTTGTCGGTTCATGCTCGAAACAGTAGACAAGTACTTATGTATGTATATGTATAGACTGACATACTGCGTAGGATATCTAGGTAGGTGGTGTACATACCTGGGGGGAGTAAGATGGAGCAACCACCCTGATCACACGGCACTGCTATCGTGTTTGTACCCTCCGGTATAATGGCTTTATTTGTGACAAATTATTATAAGCTGAGGATGGTAGCCAGGGACCTAGAAGACAGTGCCGCCCGAGACTTGTGTGAATCAAGATTGCTAAATTTGACAGCAGGACCACACTCAAGCCGGATTTTGATTGACACAAGGGATGGAGCTTGTGATTACTGTATGGAGAACTAATGTTCTATTTTCAACCGAGGGCGTCCCAGGTTCTGGTGACGAGACCGTTGCGCGCGACTGAGCTCTCGAGATGTGACAACTCACAGATCGCGATTCGGAAAATGCCAATCAAGATTCGGCTGGCTTTGGCTCACTACGGTACTTACATGTACGCAACTGACACGCAGATTCATTGGAATCCCTTGGATTGAATACCAGGGTCTGTCTCTCTCTACCTGCTCCTTAGTATCCTTAGTATGTAAGCACACAGCAGCGCGGTAATGCCAGAGTAGCGCACATGCGGTAACAATGCTCATTCCCCCGTACATCGCTAGAACGTGGCCATGCCTGTTATGCCGGCAAAAACAATGCACGGCTGCGGATTCCTACTTAGTACACCTGCGACGATGGGACAAAGCACAGGACAGGAGCAATATTCGGAAAGGGAACCCGAGTCAACCAGCTAGCCAACCTACCCCAACGACGGTCCCGCCAGCTTTATCTGCCCCCTGAGATGATTGCTCTAGCCCTGCGCAAGTACTCACTTATGTAACGCCGCGACACAAGAAACGCCCACCGCACTGGCTGGGGCTCGCTGCATGAACCCCAGACTTGCGTTGCCCCCGAGAAGTGTATACAGGCTTGACTTGAAGAATGCGCATACGGATTCCAGAATCATAGTACATTACCTACGCTAAGTATATCTCCGTTGCTCTGCAGCCCAACACCGCGGCTCTTCCGCATTTCGAGGTCCCACGGATGTGATAGCCCCGTAATAAGAAGCCCCTTTCTCGGTAAGACTTAGACCTTACTTTGTAAGTAGCCAAGGCTATCGACCACCGACATGGGGGGTTACATGTATAAGATTGAGGAAGTAGTGTAAGCACCGGGGATGTAAGATCGTGAAGCAGAACGAGAGAGAGAGGTCAGAGGACATCCATGACGATGCACGCTGCCATCCCATACAATGAAGGAGCCCATTGCTCAGACCCTCTACGGTAGCACCGGCAGGGTCCCTCCAGCCCGGCTGCTACCTGCGACTGTGTATACAAGGATGCGCGCGAAGTGTCGAATGCATAAAGAAACGTCGACGGGAGGCCGTGTGTTGCTTGCATGAATTTGCGGGGAATAAAACCACAGGCCACAAACCAGGGCAATGAACCCAGTCCTCACATCGCGCATCGCAGCGCCGCGGGTGTCGAACCGGGGACAAGCTTGAAAGAAAGCACAACACACGAAGCACGAAGCGCAATGTGCCCCAATTGCCCCAATCTCGTTTCTGGTTTTTTTCTGGCTGGGTGGCTTGCCGACCATCGGGGGGGTCATCAGCGTCGTCTTCGCTCAGCGCAATATGTTGCTGCTCGCTGCTACTACTGCTGGCTGAGACTGGGTAATCTGTGCACGCATGTTATCTCTCTCGCTCTCGCTCTCTCTTCTCTCTCTTTCTCTCAGCTTATTAGCAAACCACCCTCTTCCTCCTCCATCCTCGTCGGTCATGGGCCCATTGCCGCCACCGCTGCGACGCTACAGTGGCCCATTCATTCCACCCACCCCATCCAACCCAATCCCAACCCATCCCATCCATGAAACGACATCCGTCCATGTCCATCGAGCGAATGTAACCCGCGGTGCGCGCGCCAAAACGCACAGCGCCACCCTTCCCCGTCCCAATCCAAGGTCCTCCGTGCATTTACAGTAGCGTGCTGAGCAGGAAGGAAAGGGTAGGTAGGTAATGTAAGCAGTGTAGTGTATTGTCTCTAGTGTGGTGTAGTGTAGTGTAGGAAGCAGGGCCAAGACATCCCCCGTGTCAATTCCCCCCGGCTCTTTCCCCTCGCAGCAAAGACCACCCGATTGGCCCTCTCTTGTTCGGCTCACCTTATCAGAGGATCGTGATGTCGTGATGTTCGGATTTTCGTGGCGCAGGTGTGGGTTCGAAACGGCGCGCTGGCGCTGCAAGCAATGCCGTCCGAGCAAAGGCTTGGCGGGGAAAAAAGAAAAGTCATATTGATTCATTCATACCTTTTTGTTTTGTCTTCGAGCAGACGAAAATGCATCAATCAACAAACAAGCAAACAGCCAGGCAAGCAAGCAGACATGGTGCTTTTTTTTTGTCAATGAGTTTGCTCCGCCCAGTCGAGCCGGACATGTGGCGGAAAACATGTCTAAAAGATCAAGACATTTACCGGTAGATATCGCAGTTTCATGGTCACGTGTCTTAAAGTTTGTTAGCTTGATGTTTAGGCTGGAGGGAGGTGGAGGGAGGGTCGGTGGGTTGGTTCCATTGTGTTGTTGCTGGGCAGCTAGTTAGTTAGTGCCATGTATGTTTTGCATCCTACCTCTAGACCTTTAGAAACAATACAGAAACACGACTCATAACTATGCCACGTTGAGACAAAACAGCGGTAACGTGGGAGAAGTGAACAAAGGAAGAGCAGACTAAGCGATTTTGAATCAACAATAATACCCTTCTTTCGTCACATTGTTTCACCGGTGAACCAGTCATGAGAGCAGGATTCCAGAACTGTGTTTACCACCTCACAACAACCATCTGTTTTCGCCAACCCTAACATCCAAGGAAATATATCACATCACCATGCAGCCATCTAAACCGCCAGTACCCAAGGCTGCCGAGCCCATATACGGACGATCCTTTGACCCCTGGAACTCATCATCCACGGGCCATCAGCGCGCCGAGAATCGGCTGGGCGCCAGCACGGGATGGCGCGACTCGCGGAACCGGAAGTTGATGAGCCAGTTCACCGGAGGTGCTGGGGGCGGCAAACGGGTCTCAGACACGGTGGGCGAAGGGTCGCAGAACTGGGATTCCAAAGCCAAAGCGCTGATAACGCCAGAGATGCGGTCACGGGCGCGGAGTTCTGTCCTCGACATGCTGGCGAACCCAGGGACGATGAAGCCAAAATCGTCATCTTCATCTGCGCCACCGTCGAGTTTCGCTCCTGCTTTAGCTTCAGCTTCAGCTTCAAACCCCGGTGAGTCCCAGGAGAGGAGTCTAGGTCGTAATGAGATGACGGCCGAGGAGCGTCTCGCGGTGCAGCGAGAGCAGGAGGATGCGGCTAGAGAGCAGGCCAGGCAGCCTCGCAGGATCTTCGACGGCGTCGTCGTGTACCTCAACGGAAGCACGCACCCGCTCATCTCCGACCACAAGCTGAAGCACGTGCTCGCCGAGCACGGGGCCAGCATGTCGAGCCACCTGGGCCGTCGAAGGGTCACACACGTCATCCTCGGCAGGCCCGCGGCGGGAGGATACGGCAGCGGAGGCGGTCTGGCGGGCGGGAAGCTACAGAGGGAGATTTCGAAGATGGGGGGACCCGCGGTCAAGTTCGTCGGCGTCCAGTGGGTGCTCGAGAGCATCAAGGCTGGCAAGAGATTGCCCGAGGCGCGCTTCGCGGACCTCAAGATCGCGTCCAAGGCCCAGCAGAGCGTGTATGGCTTGTATTCGAGACATAAAGATGCCGCCGCGCCCGCTAGAATCGACGAGTTTCAGCCGCCGCCCAGTGGACAGGCGGAATGAGGATGACGGGACGGCACGGGAGTTTCAGGGCTGCATACTGGGCTGGGGACATAGGAGCATATGCATTCTGGGCGTTCTGGGAACCTTGAGTTCGGTGCATTGAGATATAGGTGCATAGACTGGTGGTTATATCAAGCCTAGCTGGTGTGACTTTAATTAGTTGAAGTTTATGGCGTAGAGGAATACCAAGACGTGTCATCAAAATGCTTCGTTCTCCTATGGGGGTATGCAGTTTGCATATGTAAATCTATCGGGGTCCTTTCTCATTTTATTAGGATTACCCTAGGAATATTATCTTGAATCTTTAACTTTTTCTTGAACTCCTACTCGCAAGCTTCAGTAAACCACCCGTATCGTGTGGCGATTTGATCAAACTCTAATTCTTCTAAACTTCACATATTACATGTGAGTTTAAGGATAAAGTGAGTTAACTAAGATAACTATTTATTTAGCTTGAACAAGTTAGCTGAATATTTAGGGTTATTAACTAGCCCATGGATGAATTGCTCCGTGTAAGCCCTCCTAGAATGTGGCTTTTAAGCTATGATATTATTATGTATTATGGGCAGAACTATTGCTAAACTATGGCTTAGTAGGAGTTAGCACGTAATTAAGCAACTTATTAGATTATAACAAAACCCGGGGAGGAGGATAGAAAATGACTCTCACCAAAGGGCTGGCTCTCACTTGTTGAGAAGGGATATAAGAATCAGAATCGGGGAGCATTCATTCACTCCTACGCGAGTCCAGCGACCGTCAGACGAATTAAGGTGAGACCCAACGAGTCTACATAGGATGGATGGTTATATTCCAAAGGGAAGCAAGTGTTTCAGGGACTGGCAGTCACGATCCTCCAGAATTCTCGAAGATTGAGGCATCACAGCCGTAGGGGCTGACATGAATGAGTATATCTGGACCATTACCCATTCCTATTCTCATCCCATTATTCGATAGAGGCGCAAAAGGTCCTTCGAAGCTAGGTCGGACTCCAATTTCCTCGATGAATACGTTAAGTTATTCGTTTGTTTAGCGTCGCTTGCTTGCTTTGTTTGAAAAAGTAACAGCTACGTGCTTAGAGGATACTACTATGTCATTACTAAACATTGGAATATTTAGATTGATTTCAATTCTAAGGCTTCTCTTTCCTGCTTCAAGGTTACGGTGATTGTATCCGCGACAGGGCTAGCAGCCTTCTATAGGATATGTGGCTTGTTGGTATTATATAACGCTCAGAGGGCAAGCAAAGGGATAAGGTGAATAGTAGTTTCGGCTTTTCAAGATACAAATTGGCGACTAACTTCGATAGATGTCCTAATAGGGCAGATGTACAGTATATAACAATTTAAAACTGCCTTTCTGCTCCCTCTACTCAGCTATAACTCTAGTTCTTTAGTATCTGCTGCTGGGATAGGTTCCCAGCTTGTTTAATGATCTAACACGGCTTAGATGATCTTCTGGTTTAAAATTGACGACTAATGTCGTTACTTAGATAGATTTTTCGTAATGAAGATGACCTATCTAGGGAGGTGTAAATTGGAAATTATTCTGCCCCGTTTCTGATCTCTCCTATCGACAATCGCGAGGCAGACGGTGAACGGTGTTGCTATGAAGCTCGACGCGAAGTTTTGAAACCTATGAATACGGATGCAGAGTCATTGAGACGCTTGTGAGCAGTCCAGACACAACACCTCTGACCGCATCTGCACTTGATCGAGACACCTATTATGCCTTCATTATGGCTATGGAAACTGTGTGATTAAGACCAACTACCATAACATTGGTTGTCTCACGTGCTTCTGAAGTGGAGTGAAATAGGGGCATGAGGCTGAAATGGATTGCTTAGCCACTCAGTGGCTAAGTAGGCCTCCCTTCTCTATAGATATTGCCTTCAACATCGGCTGGATTGTCCGCTCCTGGCAAAAAAAGACGATAGATGAGACTAAGAAAATGACTATCAGTAAGTATGGCGCGGCAATAATTTGGGAATTGAACAGCGAATGTCTCAGGATGTAGAAGTGCTTCGGCCGAGTAAGAAGGAACGAGGCCGGGAAGCTTTGGGTTCTCCTGACGGACGATTCGTGGGTAAACAAATATATGTTGAATTGGAAGAGCAGGAACTAGTGGGGTGTTTGTCAAAGTATTGGGTATTCCCGGGCTCTTGATATCTGAAAGCTCAACTTTCCTGTGTAATGGTGCAGAATAGGGGCAGAAGAGACAAGTGTCAGGAATATCTTACTCTCTTGAAGCAGGAAGGATTCTGATCAATATTTTATTTTCGAGCAATGGAGCTTCCTCACATATTCACATATATGTGAGAGGTAAGCTAAGGCAAGGCCCTTCTAGTATTGGTGTAGGACTTCGTTTTGGCTGTTGGCTGTCCATTAGATCCTCGTTTCCCGTCTAAGCGCTGATGACACGTACCCCATAAGCCTCTGAGAACAAGGAATTCCAGCCTTGGAGCCCGGGTCGCTAATATTTTGAGCATCGTCGTTCGATCGTCAGGAAAAGGATCAAGGAGGTTTTTGCCAGCGGCGTTGGGATCATGTTGATGTTCCTACTAATTTATTGTCAGCGCCCCTTAGAGAAAGTTAATTCGAATTAGAGAATGGGCCGGTCAATATTTATTTAGTTATTCCTTGAGCAAATAGAAAGACTTCCCGGTACCTAGAGTGAGAGACCTCCGGTCTGCGTGAAGAGCTAGAGAGGTAGTCAGTAACCCCCGAGTCCTTAATCATCTTCAACAAGGCCAAGGGGCCGTTACAGGATAGAATATGAAGTTCTGGGAGTCCGTAATATCATTATATAAAGAATTATAGCGCTTTAAAACAAGGTCACTACTGGTAGATTTCATGACATGTAGTCGGACAAGTCAAAGGTCACGTGTATGGAGGTTGTTGAAAGACAGGGAGTAGGTGGCCGATTGGGGGCGTTCTGCCGACGCACGTAAGCAACTGGGTACATTCGACTAGGCTCCTGATAAACACCGTCGCCGGGTTAGCAATGTCGCATTACGTTGAAGTATCGCTTATTGTTACAAGCCTGTGGCATTCCGTTTATTGCTATGGAACGGCTATGACGCCTTGTCGCTTGTTGTTGGGTTAACTCGTTAGGTCAATCCCTAGAACATTTCTCTATTTAGCGACAGAGTGCCATTAGTGTGACGCACACTGATCTATTTTGAATATCTACTCTCCCCCGGATTTGAATTTGCCCGTTGTCAACCATCCCCTGGCCTGGTATAGTATCCTAAGCCGAGACGCAATGATTGGGTTCGACACAGTGAGAATGTATGGTTAAATCTCCTAGTCGACACGTTTCACAAACACGTCCCCCAGGAGGTGTATGGCACCTGTGCGTCATTCCCGAGTATTGGTAACAAAAGAGCTATGTCGCAACAATGCCTATGATCGACATAGCAGCCTAGCCCAGCCTGCCTACCTGCAGGATTTTCACCTCCACACAAATTTCCGGTCCCCGTTCATACTTCTCTCGCTCGAATTATTCGAGACGATTCTTTCATACGCATCTATGGCTCGAGGCGGAACATTCTAGCAACGCTACTCTTATTAAAGTTGCCGGCTGTCTATCTATACCTCTATTTACATGGGCCGAGATGAAACGCCTGTGATTCTCCGATGTAAAGAAAATCTGATCATCGTAATTGTGCACAAGGTAGCTGTGAGTATGAATCATAGGTATTGAATGGCAACGATACCCTATCAAGTATTTCTGGAGAGTAGGTGCGCCCTATGTTCAACCGAAATCGTAGGGTCGCAAGATGTATATCCTGTGAAGAATACTCAGTGAAGCATTGACGGCATTAGACAGTAATTTTAACAAGCCCTTGCTGTGGTTACATCGTAGACTAGATTTGTACTCCGGTTATGAACCGGCTACACACTAACGCTGGGGAGTACATAGGCTCGAGATAATGATTGCCGCCTACAGTCATCTGAAGGGCCAAGGTCAGAGTGCCACATAGTTGCTCACACCCTACGCCCGATAAGTGAGGCGATCTGAATAACCCATGTCGATTCAAAATGGGTCACAGAATCTACGACTGGATCTGGCGAGGGGTGGGTATAGGGTCTACGTGTTCATTCAAGCTAGATATATAAATAACACAACGGCATGCATGTAGTACAGTAGTGAATAAGAAATGAGATATGACAGAATGAGCCCAAACCCCAAAGGAAAGACAATAATAGTCTCAACAGTAGATACTATTATTCAAGTAAGCTCCTGCATGCCAATCAACTTGAATACGACCCTCTATGCCATGTATACCCCTTCATCTAATCTCTTTGACGTGAGGCGTTCCGCTCCGCCCTGGTCCCCCCGGTCCCCTGGTCCCCTGACCCCCTGGTCCGCGAGCCGCATTGCCTTGCCCAGAAAAATTCTACCTAGCTACTACCCATGCAGCCAATTCCCCATCAGGTTTAACCTAGTGTGAAAGGTGAGAGATGGAAATAAAGGTTTTAATTTAGGTATCCTGAGGTTACATATATTCAAGCCACTCTTATCATCCTCATCATCCTCACAAACATCCGTGAACTTAATCGGAGCCGGGTCGGAGCCGGACTTTTTCCAGCTCACAGCTCATTACCCAGTTAACCTTCTCTTCAGCGATCACTTTGAGATTAAGCAAGTATTTGAAATGTACATTGGTTACCGACTATCGACGGCATGAAACTCTGTCCAAACGGAATGTCCCGGGCGGCTTATGATCACCTTAGTTCTGGCTGTCGGGTCTCCTAGGATTTGCGGCAGTCAACTTTGCTTAACTGGTTCCCACACGCCCCCTGGAATCATGTAACACATCGAGATCAGCGTATATAATATTAGAAATGACGAAGCTATTTTCGACTCTGACACCTTCGACACCCACACCAACCCCTAGAGGCCACTGACGATCGTCTCCCTACATACGGTAGTAGGGCTGGTGGGGCAGACGAGATGCTGTTGCGCCCACTCAGCCCGGCCTTATTATTCCTACTAAAGAGCCTGTTTCTTGCAGCACGACACCCCTGTTTAATAGCTTACTCAAGATGGTAAGAAGCACAAATTTTGATAATACCTAGGTAATATACAAGATAACATTAGTAGAGATAAAGTTTCAATAGCCTATTAAAACGTCTGTAGTTTATACCATTGCTGATTATTTTAGCTGTATTTCCATGGAGGATATGCAATTTTTTTCGGGCCGGTGCCAGAACGTTCGAGGAGAAATAGGTCATGTGTCACTGCACAGACAGGCCCTGTGACTAGTAGATTACGTTGTTTGTTAAGTGCCAGCCGGCCTCCGGCTTCCCCTCCGGCTGCTACTGTAGGTAGGCATTAAGTCAGGATGGATAGATGCCTAGGGTTGTGGAAGTTGATCAACCAAGCTACTAGCCGTGTTGCCGGAAACTTCACAAAAATACCTAGAGGTTGCACATTGTAACCGGTCCTGACTTAAAGCCCTAGTGAAGCGGGTACTGGTTGTCTAGTACCTGGCGATTACATGAGCACAGCGGTACATTCAGGCACTGAAGAGGTGGGCACACCATCAATTATCCGAATTCTGTGATACTTGAAATGGAAGAATGTTCTACGATTAAGCTTCAACAACTAAGGCGTAAAGTAGACTAATCTCCAAAGTACCATGGTTGCTTTCCCTTCCGGCCTTTTCGTCTCTTCCGATACTTTCTTTGGCGTCTGCGTTCACCTTCCTGATCGTCCTGGTTTGGCTGCTGAGATTCATCTTTCTGATCGTCCTGGTCTGGATGTTGAGGCTTCTTATTCCCCGGTGTCTCTTTTTCTTGCTTGCCCGGATTGGCTCTAGAGTTTTGTGTCTTTTTGTGAGGCTGCAACGCGCTAGGGCCCATTTTGTTGGATTTGATTGCTTCAAAAATCTAAGTTCTCTCGACAGGCTTGGCTAGTGGGCGATATTGTAGAGGCTGAGATTGGGTCGGAGACACTTTGGGAGAATGGTATGGTTTATGGAATTCCTCTATAGGCTTTTGCGGACGAGTTTAGTTGGGTAGGTAATGGCAATAACTAGCACGGTAACTAAACTGTTAGATGCTATTTAGATAGGTTCTCGCCAACTCGGCGGGAGAATTTCCATAGTGACAATAAACAAATATCGCCATACCTTTATACTGGTGACTGACACCACGACGATTGTACGTGTGAGCCAATGTGGGAGTTGATGATAGTTGAAAGAGAACCAAACACTGGAGGACTGTCTTTTATACTTCAAAAATCACTCACAGGTGGGTACGTATGTATATCCGTTTAATATACAGTGTGATCGAAAGAAAACCAGACGGCAGGGTGAATGTCTGGTCGCCCTCCAGATGTGCATTCTGGACAAGCCCATGGATGCTGATAAGTGGATCAATACCTAGATAGCATTGTCAAGGCTACCTGCGATGCAGCTATCGCAGTGAGTACTTGATGATTAGGGAGTTAACAGGGTATGTATGGTGCTGCTAGTGACCTACTCAGTTATACGACACATGATTGAGCCCATTGAGGACTGACGAGGTAGGGACTTTTCATCAATCATCCGAAAGGGGTTTGAGCTTGTGGTACTCTCGGCATGATCCCGATTCGATAGGGAAATAGAACAAAGAGACGTGTTCGCCAAGGTGGACTGACAGAAACACCAAAATAGTACATAGACACGCACCGGCGAAATAGTGAAGGGAACCACTCCCGATGAGGCGGATGGTCGTATCTTATCCCATCCTCGCGCGGCACGTCCTCCATACACGATACATGGAGCCAACTGGAGCCCAAGACGCGTTTTTATCTTTGTTGAGCGTCGGGGCTTATCCTCCCCACAGCCAATAATAATACCTAAACTGTCCCCAGGTAATACCTTTGAGTGGTCTGGGCCAATCAAAATTCCACCGATAGCAGTCAGAAGAATCACTCGGACAAATTCACTGGCAGCATTCAGAGGAATGGATCGGGAAAATCCGCCGGCAGTAGTCAAGAAGGAATACCTCGAGGACCTGTTGGTCGAATGGATATACTTTGAGCAAGCCGACACTGGCGTTGGAGCACTCAACCTCTGCTTCACAAAGTACCTAGGTGGTTTGGGTGCTCCTAAGGACTTATACCCCATCGCCTGCCCGGCCATGGGTTTACACCAGCGCGGCCCCGGCCTGCCGATTAGAGACTGGGCCCCAAGAGCTAGGGGTCTTTCAGAACCCTGCTAGCTACGGCTAATCCCGAGCCGTTCAGGTGGTTCGATAGCGCTAAACTTCACTGAGGTCGTCAGGCAACAAGCCTGAACCCCAGGACGCGGAAGCTTGGTTTCGCTATTAACGGTATTCTTATACCTATAGGTATTCCCGACGCCAGCGCCTATAGGCCTGCCCTTTCGCTAGCTCGTTAATCCTATTTCCCAATTGAGAAGTCTCGATTTTCAATTCCCCATTATTAGGTTAGAATGGCTTATGGTCTTCGACAAGCCCGAGGCGCAAAGCATGAGCCGGTTATGCGGTGTGGTGGCCAAGCTGTCCATTGTGGCTGCTGTGGCTTGACGTAATAGGGCAGCAACAGAGTATTGTATTGGGCGGTAAACAGTCGTCGCTAGACATTCTCAACCGCTAGCCGAGACTGATAGAGTGTTCGGATGACACCTGCGACCAGAGGAATATGGCCGGAAAGCCGAGTTGTTACACGAACCCGGCGTGTAGTGCGATCGGGGAGCCTCCTGGCCGGATATGCTGGACGTCCGAGCCGGGGCCAAGGCACGGTGGGCGGGAAGAGACCCATAAGGTTACCATCTCGGCGGTTTCCATGCTGCCTAGTATGATCTGCGTTCTGATCTGGGGTCGAAGCCGGGTTGGTGTATGGCTAGAGCAATGCCCGAGCGTGGTTGGTGCTTTTGGCTAGTCCACTCGACCGGAAGAGGTCTCAAGGGGTTACGGGCTTATAATATCCCTAATTAACACCCAACCTGTCCAGCTATCGAGCTCTTCTAGTGAGCAATGCCACTTGTCGTTTCCCAGCACGCAATATGTAAAGAAAGAGAGAACAGACAGAACAAGGGAGAGCAGCAGGGGACAGCAGGACAGCAGGACAGCAGCGCACATCAGCGACGACCTGGGTATGTCGATTAGGATGACCTGACGAGCATGAGGGGATGCGTCGATAAGGTGCAGTGATGCGATCCTATACGTTGCATTTGGCCTCGTGACGTCTTGCGTATGTGATGGCCTCATAGGCTAGATTTGGTGTGATTGCTCGAAGTATCGTCCATGGCAGCGGTTTTCGGTTAGTGGGATGTGCTGTATGCATTTCTACTCCACTTTCATTTCTGTAGAACCCAGGTTAAGGTCTTTTTCGGTGGGCTGCTGGGGAGAAAAACCAGCAGCACATTGGGCAGCACACGAGAATGTATCTGCAATGGGGCGCCATATTTATGCTTGTCGTGGCTACGCCACCCCCATGATCTCCTGTCTTGTATTCCTCGATCTCGTTTGACCACCACTGCCCTATCGCTGTCTTCTCTCCTGACTACGCAGTGATGTGCCGAGAATCTAACCGAGGTAGGCTGGCTAGGGTATAGGTAGGTACCTGCTCCCATAGTCATATGGATGGATCTATATACACGATTGGAGCGAGTGAATCAACCGCGTACTTGCATATGGGTAGGAGGTAAGTAACTACATATGTAGGTAGGTAGGGGAAGTATGTAACCTGTGTAGTCGCTTTGCACTAGAGCTGAATATGCCCAATATCCACGGTTCTGTTTACATGCTCACTTTCGTACTTAAGGGGGTGGTACGCATATTTCCGTCCCTACCTCCCATTGAGTGGCTACGGTCTATTCATCAAGTTGTGGTTCATTGAATGCTTCGTATACATGGAGGTGCTGAAGCTCAGCTTTCTCGGTCATCTATCCCCTTTCGTCATACCCGACGGGCGTTGTTTCTTATGTAGTTAGGTAGGGCATAGAACCTAGCTATTCAGTCAAAACAGTTCAGCGCATATCCTATAGTAGTAAGACATCTAGGCCTAAGCTTGGTAGGCCCCGTCTTAACTAACCTATGAGCTTAGCCACGCAAAATCTACATCGCTAGCTGACCAAGCGTCAGTACAGTAGCCAACATAGTAGGTATTTAGTAGAATTGATGCTGGTATATCGCGTTGCGGTAACCTGCTATACGTTTTTCGCATCATCTTCGTCTTCTGTTCAATACACACGACGTCAACCACCCATAGTGTCAAGCCATCTTTGCTGTCAATTTGGGCCTCAGATTATGTAGGGCTTCGCTAGCAAGCTGCTTCCATCGATATGTCCAAGACGCAGCCGTTCGTGAGAAAAATTAGTGGGTGTTTTATCAGTAAATAACCGCTACAAGTGATGCCCGGCAGTGATCTCCCCGCAGCTACTCCTACAATTCTAGAGATGAAGGCTGGCGCCCTGAAACCGTTTTACCTCATGTTTTCACTGATAGCACCGAGAAGGTCGATCTTCTTGCGGCCATCTTTCCTTTAATCAACAAGATAGAACCTACGCCCCCATTATCTATGGCGTTCCGATGGCGAACAACTTAAGCGCAATAGTTCTGGCCCCCGATCCAAGTTTTGGAATTCTGCTCTCGGCAAAGCAGCCACCCGTTAAGTCGAAGATTCTGCCCACCGATGCCGCTCGTCTCGGAAAGTATACTATACATCGCAAAGATTTCATCGGCAATCTAGATTCATAAAATATGCTAGTATTATCACATGTATTCAATGAGGTATTACTGTTAGGAGTTTCGACCTAGTACAAGGGACTTCCGAGAACCTGTCTACTTCTATGCTAGATCCTAGAGCTTCAACACCGTGATCAACATCATGCATGTTGTATGCCGACACCAACGTCTGCGCCTCTTTCCAAATCCATACTTTCGAATCTGCTTCGCTGCCTTATCATAAGGCGATGGGATGCCGGCCATCAAAACGAGCAGGAGGCAGAAAGACCCAATATAAACTCCACTGCCTGTTTCCTTTAAACGCCCTACGCCTATCGCACTACACCAGGTCTTCCCATACGTCTATTAAAAGTGCTTTATTTATGCCTATTTTAGTCGACAGTCGACAGTCGACATCGTCACCCTATCGCCGATGTATAGGGGCTCTGTTCAACCTAACGATGACGACAAGGCTTTTTTGAGTCAGCGGCCATGGATCGCGTACCATCATGGCTCTGTTGATCCCTATAGGTACTGTTCGCAGGGGTTGGGCGTTTTTAGAAGCACGTACCCGAAGACCAGTGACGTTATTATAATCAGTTCCCGACAGTATTGTCTCCCCAGACATATTGTTCTCGACTAGTATTTAAGGAGAAGTCGCCCATGATACCACTACAAAGCACGGGCAATCCAAATACGATGACATCGGCCAGTGATTTGGAAGCAGGGGTGCCTCAGAGACCCTTAGAACTTCGCGATAGCCGTTGTTTTCTAGCCCAGCATTTAGGAAATGACGTGACAAAGCAGAAACGATGCAGACATGACGGTCTGTATTCCCAGATACTCGAAGGTAAACCGGCTCCTATTATCGAACTTTAGGCTGTCCAGCTGACAACTTCTAGATAGGCGAGCGGACGGAGAAGAACCGACTGCAGACGACGAGTTCTATGGAAGCTACGACGTTGGTATGAACTATGACCTCGTAACGAATACTCATAGGTTAATTACTAACCTAACATAGAGCAGATCGCTACCCACGGCTTCCCCTCGATCGCCGCATTCCATGCGACGTACGCTAACACTAGAATCTGTCGATCTTTCGATTATCTAGTCCAAAGGCTTATCCTGGTCTACCAAGTTAAGCTCACGTGCTTGCTTGGTGCACTGGCGGACCTTGACGTTGAAGATGCAACAAAAAGCGAGACTCCGGACAAAAAGGGCATCCAGCCTGTCCCCTTCGACAAGGAGAAATTTATTTCGCGCTGTCTCAAATCTCCCGACCAACTATCCCTCGTTACAATTCCAACAGGAGATGAGGGATGTGAAGAAGACGAACAAAAAAGAGATAGGATAGAAGCAAAGAGAGAGAATCTCATTGCAAACATAGAGCGCATTTTGGACAAATATTGTAATCCGCTCCTATACCTTTCGTGCTATCTCCTATTTGGCTTGCTAATCCTCCTCCAGTTCATCTGGTCCGCTGGCAATCCGAATTACATAAATCCCCCCGGGCTTCTGCAAAGACCCATGGCAAAATATTCAAGAAAATAAAGAGTATAAGTCGTCTCGACCCAGATGCCCTTGACTACCTTCGCGCGGACGACGACTTTATCTACGCTGATCCTGACCCTCTATACGAACGATTTTACAGTTTCTTGATCGACATTAAAGCAGCATCTGTTGTAAGTTGCTTCAAGGTTTTATCTCGTTTCCTATGGCACACATTAGCTCTCGTCATGTAGGATTAGTCTGCTCTCCATCACTAAACCTGTGTTCTTGTTTTATATTCAATATTCAATACCTCTGAGTGCAACTTGAGCTTCTACGCAAAGCCCCAGAGCTAATATCTTCGGTAACACAGATAAGCGTCAGGTTCCTCAGCTGCAACAGACTTTGTAAAGGCGATAATACACCTTTTGGAAGTGGGATCTGGAGCGCACAGCGAGTCAGACTCTTCGTCAAATCCCTCATGGTGATATCCAGTTCCGCTTTGGTGTTGATACCAGTGGGCATCCTCTACATCATAGTTCCAAGAAGAGAAATTGCTTTACTTATCATAACCTTAGCTGCCATTGTTTTTGCCTTTACCCTTATTGCCTTCGATAATGGAATGCGCCACGTCCTTTTCGGGCTTGCAGCGTACTTGGCTTTACTTGTCGTTCTTTTACCAACTCTTCAGTGAACTAGCTCTAATAGGGCTTTTGCATGTACCACTTTCTTCCTTTCACTTCTTTCGTTTCTTCCTTGCTTCTCTTTTCTTCTTCTCTGCCTCCTTCGTCATGGCCGTCTTGTTACTTCTGAATCTTCTATTCTTACTGTGATAGAGAGTTTCTAGCTCTAAATGTTATGATAGGAAACCGGGGTTATCAAACAAAGCATGTGTAACTCTTCACAATTCAATATCAAATTCACTATTAAGAATTCTGTCTTACAAACTAGAGTTGAAAAGCCGCTACTGGCTGTAGTGCTATACAACGCGTAAGTTACTAAAAGGTTAGAAATTGACATCTATTTAAATACCACACGCTGACATTGTTAGTCAAACAACCACAACATGTGATATAGAAGTACAAGACATCCAGTCTTGTATTTAGAAAAGCTTCTACATTTCTTACGTACATCTGGTCAGCCAAATGACGATCTCGCACATTCCATCCATTATGTTATGCCGTCGGGTATCTTCTCTGACAAGCTAAAGAGGCTGGCGAGAGCTGGAAAGGCTAGAGGTTGTATTGGGCCAACAATACCAGCAGAGTTAGCTAAGGGGTTGCTATCGTAAGGTCGATATAGGTCTTTTTGTTTTATGTATTGGCCCGATATCGATGAATAGTGTATATTTCCTAGTTCCTAAAGTTTTTGGAATGAACTTGTCGATGTTGCACAGAATCAACGCCACAAAGCAAGAGGATGATAAAACGTTTTCTGTTCATGAACAACATACAGCACAATGCACGGGTGTTACGAAATTGGCACGGGGGTGGCCTTTAGAGCGGCCCGATGCCTCCACATATACCTTGCACCTCTTCTTTTGCTAGCTAGAGCCGAAGTTACGTAACAACTTACCTAGCTTACTAGGCTTACGGTAATTTAAAGCTTACTAGGCTTATAGTAATCTAAGGCTTACTAAGCTTATAATAATTTAGTGCTTACTAAACTTGCAGTAATCTAAAAAAAATTATTACTTTTTTTATTTTTTTTTTATTTATATAATTATATATTTTTTATATTTAGTTATTTATTTAGTTTTAGTTTTTTAGCTATTAATTTTTTATAACTACTAAGCATTAATATATTTATTACTTTTAATTTTTTAAAACTTTTATTAATGTATAGTAATAAAAGTATTTTAAAAACTTTTTTAATAAACTACTATTAAAAATTTTATTATTATTTATAAATTAAAACTTTAAAAGCAAACTTATTATATTAATATATAATAAGTTTATTATATTTTAATAGCTTTTTAATTAATAAAACTTAATATATAAAAATAAATATTAGTATAAAAAATTAAATAATAAATAATTTATAAAATAAACTTTTAAAAATATATTAAAAAAATATTTAAAAAATAAAAATGTTAAATAGTATTACGTAAATAAACTTTACTTAATAATTAATAAAACTAAATTTAAGTTATATTACTAAAAACAAAAAATTAAAAATTAAATTTAAAAATCTTAAAAACTTTTAAAACTAATAATATATTAAAATAATAAACTTTAGCATTTTTATTAGCTATTTTTATTAAAAAAAAAGCAGTAATAAAAAAAAAAAAGTTAAATAGCAATAATAAAAAAAAACTAATATTAATATTAATATTATAAAGCAAACTAATTGTTTTAATTTAAAAAATAATTTAAATATTAAGCGTTATAACTTTTAAACTAGCATAAATATTAGTTATAATAATTAAAGCAGTAATAATAACTATTATTATAACAATAAATTAAAGTTTTAAATAAGTAATTATATTATAATTAATATTAATATTATTATTAGCAAACTTAATATTTATTTTTATTACTACTATATTTAAAGTAATAATTTAAAATAAAAAACTTAACTTTTTATTATTATTATTACTTTTATTATTAGAATTATTTATAATATTAAAAATATTAAACATTAAAAGTTTTAAATTTACTGCTTTAAAGCTTTATAATAAATTTATAAATATAAAAGCTTTTTTAATTTATATTAAACTTTATTTAAAATAATACTTTATTATTATTACAAAAAAAAACCAAAAAATAATAATTACTTTATAATTTTTATTAAAAAAAGTATTAAAATAGTTTTAATTTATTTTAAAAGATTTTTTAAAAGTTAATAAATTAACTAACTTTAAGCTAAAAACAAAAAAGATTTTTAAAAACTATATTAAATTTAAAAATTAAATAAAAGCATTATTTAAAAATATTTAAAAAGTAAAACATGCAAAAAAAGCATTTTATTGCTTAAAATAAATAAAAATAGCAATAAATTATATTATAAAATTTAAATAATTAGTAATAATTTTAAAATTGCTTAAGCTTACATTATTTTATTTATTTTATAATAAATTTAAAACTTAAGTTTAAAACAAACTATATAAAATAAATAAACTAGCAAAAATTAATATATATATTAATATAGTTATTATAATTAATTAATAATTA
>MU400645.1:0-108671 GCA_022578965.1 Xylaria sp. FL1777 | reverse complement strand
TTATATTAATAATTTAGCTATATATAAAAAAGTTTAGCAATAATTTAAATATTAATTAAATAATTAAAAAAGCTATATAGCTATTTTATATAATAATTATAATATTAATTAAGCTAAAAATTTATAATACTTTTAAAATAATAGTTTAATTATAAAATATTTTAATATTATATTATAAATATAATATTAGTGCTAAAATTACTAAAAAACTAAATATAATATAAATTTAATTAATAAATTATATTAAAACATTATTAATATTAATAATTTTAAACTTTAAAACTAATAAATAAAAAATAAGCTAAATTATAAAATATAAAAATAATTAATTTAAAGCTAAATTTATAGCTTAAGCAATATAAAATAAGTATTTTAATTATAGTAAAATTAGCTATTATATAAAAAACTACAAAATAAAAACTAAATAACTTAAAAACTTTAAAACAAATTAAAAAAAGCAAATTACCTAATTTATAATTATTAAAAGCAAGCTTTTTTATAATAATTTTTTTAGCAGATTTAATAAAGTTTAAAATAAATATAAAACTTTTAAAAATAAAGCTTTAATTAATAGCTTTAAGCATATTTTTATTATAAATAATACTAAAAATAAAAATAATACTAATAAAATAAAGCAATGCTTTATTAATTGTTTTAAAAATAATATAATTAATAAAAAACTTGCTAAAATTTTTAATACTACTTAAAATAGCTTTATTTTATTAATTAAAATAAATAAAAGCTAAAAAAACCTTAATAAAAAATAAAAGCTAAAAAATAATTATAATAATTATTATAATTTTTTTTTAGTTAAGCTAGCTAATAGCTATAAATTTATTATTTTTTAAAATTATAGCTATATTAATTGCTATATTTTATAATTTTTAACATTTAAGTTAATGCTATATTAGTTATAAAAATAAAGCATAATATATAATATTAATAAAACAAAACTTTAAATAATTAAAAATTATAAAATAATAGCAAATTTTATAATTATTAATAATATATTAAAAGTATAAATATTAATAGTAAATATAATGCTAAATTATATTTTTTTAAGCAATATAACTATTAAAAAACAGATTTTTTATAAATAAAAAAGCATTTTTGCTGTTTTAAATAGTTATAAAATTATTATACTATTTAAGTTTAAAAAAAGCTTTTTAATATAGCTAATAAAACGTTTATTTATTAATATAACTAGCAAAAAATGCTATATTATAACTATTAAATAATATAAAAATACTTTAAAAAAACTATAAATTATTAAATATTAAAACTATTATATAAAAAACTTTTTTAAACTATTTAATTATTTTAAGCAAAAAACTAATATTATTACTAAAATAAAGCATTATATTAATATAAGCAATAGTTTATTAATTAAACTATTATTGCAAAAATATAGCTTAATATAAAAAAAAGCACTATATAAGTTTATAAAAGCATATAAAAGTATTTATATTAAAAAAAGCATAAAGCTATAAAGTTTACTAGTATTATTAATTTTAAAAAAAATACTAAGCATAATTATTAAGCTTAATAAAAATAATAAATTAATAATATAGCATTTTTGTTATAATTATTACAAAATTAATAAAAAAACAAAAAAGCAAGCTTATTTATTATTTAATATAATAAATTAAATATAGTAAACTATAAAGCATTAATAATATACTTTTATTAACTTAAAAAATAAATTTTAATATATTATTATATATAAATTATATTATAAAAAAATAATATTTATTATATTATTTAAGCTATATAAATAAATAATAATGCTTTTTAAACTTTATAACGCTTTAGTAATATTTTAAGCATTAATATAAAAAATAATTAAACTTTTTTATAAATAGTTAGCTAGCTTACTTAATAATATTTATATTTAAGCTAAAATAAAAAAATAATTATATAAACATTATTATTTGTTATTTATATAATTAGTTAAATATAATATAATAGTTAATATATTAAAAATATTGCTTTTTATAAATTTTAGTATTTTTTTTAGTTTTAATGTTTTTTATAATAGCATTAAAGCAAACTTAATAAAAGTTATAATAATATAAAAGCAGCTTATATTTAAAATTACTATAAAAATAAAAGTATTTATAAATGCTATAAATTATTTTAAGCATTTTATTAAAAACTATTTATTAATTGCTATATTACTAATTATATTAACAAAAAAACCTAAAAACTAAAAAGTAAAATTAAGCATAAAAACTAAAAATACATAATAAAAAATTTATAAAGCTATTATTATTATATTAATTATTTAAGCTTTTAATTAAAAGCTTTTATTTATAATAAATATTAACTTAAATATATATTATATTAAAGTATATTTAATATAGCTGTATTTTTATAAAACAATTATATTTTTATATTTAGTAGCATACTTTTTAAAAAAGCTTAAAGTATACTAATTATATTATTTAATGCAAAAAAAAAAGTTATTAATTATAATGCTAGCATTTTAATACTAATAGTATTAAATAAAAAACAAAAAAATTACTGTTTATATAAATTATAAGTTTTTTATAATAATAAAAACAAAAATAAAACAACTAGCAAAAATAGTATGTTTTTTAAACGCTATTAAATATTTTAATATAAAAATTATATATAAAACAAGCAAATTAAATGTTTTAGCAAACTAGCTATTAAAACTATTAATTATACTAGTTTTTTTATTAATAAAAGTTAAAACTAATATAAAATTATTATTAAAAGCTAAAATATAGCTAATAATATTATTATAATACTTTAATATTATAAATTTATAAGCTATTTTTAAGAATTTTTGTTTTAAAACTAAATTATTATATAATATAAATTTAAAATAAATAAAACAATACTTTATTAAAAAAAATAACATATTATTTAAGCTAATTAATTATAAATAAGCTTTAAAAAACCTTTTATATTTAATTAATATAGCATTTTAAGCTATAATACTTTTAAAAGTGCTTAAAGTGCTAAAATTGCTATAAAACATAAAAAACACATATATTAACTTAAGGCATATTACTATTAAAAGCTTAATTTAAAAGCTAAATAAGCGTTTTTAATACTTAAAAGCTATATTTATTGCTTAATAAATTATTGCTAAATATAATTAATATTAATTAATAAAACTATTATTAAACAAACTTTTAAACTTATAACTTATTATATTACTTTTATTATTTATATGTTAAGCTATAAATTATATATTTATAGCTAATTTTAAGCTATTAATATATATTAAATATATTATTACATAAGTTAAAGCAAAAATAATATTTAATATTAGTTTTAAAGCAATAAAACTATTAATTTAATAAATTAGCAAAATATTTAGTTTTTTTAAAAAATAAATAAACAATAATATAAGCATATTTATAAATAAAAAAACAACTAATTAATATAAATTAAATAGTTTTATTATAAAGTTAATTATATTTAAAAAACTTAAAAATAATAATAAAGTTAAAAAAACTAATAATAATATTAAGTAAATTATGCTATATAAAAGTTTAATTTATTGTTATTTTAATTTTTAAACTTTATTAAAAGTAGCTATTTATATATATAATTAAACTTTAAAGCTTAATAACTATAATAGCTATTTTTTATTGTTTAAAACATAATTACTAAATTAGCAACTAGTTATAAAAATTACTAATTATATTAAAGATTTAAACAAAAAAAAAAAAGTTAAATTTTAATAATATTTAGTATAAAATTATAAAGCATTATTAGCATATAATTACTTTAGTAATTTAAAAACATTAAAAAACTAAATTTAAGCTTATTTATAAAAAAAAAAAAACTTAATTAAAACTTATAAAACTAATAATTAAGTTTTATATATTAAATAATAAACTAATAAATTTAAACTATATTATAATAGCTTATAAGCTATTATAAATTATTATTATAGCAATATATATAAACTATAAAGCTTTAAAAAAATAATATTATTTAATAAATATAACAGTAATAATTTATTTTTAGCTTATAATAAAAATAATTATTTAATAAAAAGTTTATAATATATTAATAAATATATGCTAAAAAAAAATAAACAAAAATTAAAGGCATTAATAATATAAATATTAAAAAGCATTTATAAATAATTTTATTTTTATAAATAACTAAAATAGCTATTTAATAAAAAAAATAATTATAGCTTTTAAGTAATATAAATTATAATATATATTATATAATAGTTATTATATAAAAACTTAAAAAACATAAACTAGTTTTACTTAAATTAGTAGTATTTATACATAGTTTTTTAGTACTATACTTAGGAGATGTTTTTTCTCTAACATTTACTTTTTTAAGTATAGACCTAACCCTACGTAGTAATTACAAGGTTCTGGGCCAGTATTCAGAAGGCACAGAATGTCTAAAGTGGGTCCTAACTGCCTCCTCTACGCAGTACCTACAACAGTACCTACTGTAGGTACGTATGGGGCGGTGCAAGGCCATTATAGGCATACCTAGGTAACCTTTAGCCCACTTCCCTGTACCATCCGATCCAACGACCAACAAAGAACCTGGCAGGCAATGGATGAATGTGGCTGAACAATGTTTGCTTACCTAAGCTTATAGTGACAACGCAGCAGTGCCCCTGCCTGACGCCAGCAAGGTACAGGATAGGTTGATTTAGTCACTGACTCGGAGCCTCGGCATCTTTTGCCACCTATCATATAAGGCTAGATTCACTATGACAACACATGGATAATATTTGTTACTTGCCTACATATGTAAGTAATGATCTACCTGAGTAAGATATGTTTATTAACAAGATACAGCACAAAGGAGAATAGGTATAGTGTTTCCTACCTACAAGATCCAATTCCTGGATCTTTGATTGATCTTTCTGATTTACCTTTTATGAGTTTCTACATCTGCAGCGTCGGGTGGCAGAGATTCTAGTACAGATATCCAGAAAATTGGTCATACATTCATGCATAGAGCGCGAGTTTTCTCTTCATGTATTCTCTTCACCTACCTAACTTGCGGCGTGTCTCCTGAAGTCGCCTTAGAAGGGTCTGTGGCCGTCTATTCTGGGATTTGCTGGCTGTAGAAAAATCGTTATACTGTTCCCCTCGCAATTTGTCCCTTCACTAGTAGATTACCAGTGGAGATTACTAGAATGACTCGCGCGGACTGTCCACACATTCAGGGGGACGCAGGAACAGAGCCCATCTTGGTGGATGAGGTGTCCGGAGTGTTGGGACACAGCTTCAACAGTTCCGATGTGTTGCAGAGATGGAACGAGACCAAGATTCCATCATGCGAAAGCCTGAATGCCAGTTATAGCACGTCCAAGGATAAGACCTAAAATAATTCGTCAGCAATCCAATGCGTTTCTCCGGCACAATACAGCGCAAGCATACTATGAATATCGCTTTGACCCTCGTAAGTCTGTGTGACGAAGAGATTGGCCACATGTCTACCGATACCGTACTCGTCGCTAGCAGCATTTCCGCCAAAGATCTCCTGCAAGACACGAGAATTGTGTAATGCCCGGTCGCAGTTCTGTCTCTTAATCATACTGATCATCTCGGCTGTGGCTTTGCCCTCATCTTTTAGCCGACCAACATGTATCGCCGCCAGGACACCATATGCGGCATCCGTGGCCGCGTCTGCCAGTTTCTTTTGCACGAGCTGGTACTTCGCGAGGGGGTTATTCTTGAACTGCCGACGCTCAAGTGCATACGTCCTCGCTCGCTGGATACAGTCTTCTAGCGCGCCCATGACACCCAGAGAAATGCCGTACCGAGCACTGTTGAGACAAGAAAAGGGCCCACGCAGACCCTCCACGTTAGGGAACATGTTGGCAGCAGGGACGGGACAGTTGTCGAGCTGGATCATACCCGTGATGCTCGCACGTAGTCCGTTCTTATTCTTGATCGGGGGTGTCTCTAGAGTTCCTGGTGGACAATCCGAGCGTTCGACCAGGAAGCCGCGGATCTTGCCCGTCTCCGCCAGCTTTGCCCAAACCATTAGCACGTCAGCGATGGGGGAATTCGTGATCCAGGTTTTGGCACCACTGAGAAGGTAGTACCCACTCTTCGAGGAGTGCGGCCGCGCGGTTGTCTCCATCGAACCCGGGTCACTTCCGTGGTTCGGCTCTGTGAGGCCGAAGGCACCGAGGAGCTTGCCGCGGGCCATGGGCTCGAGGAACTTTTCCTTCTGTTCGGTCGTCCCAAACTCGTGGATGCCCCCCATCACCAGTGACGACTGAACAGACATGCCAGAACGATAGCCGCTGTCTACGCGCTCGACTGCGCGTGTGATCAGACCGGCCGCCACGGTGGATGCGCCAGCACAGCCGTATCCCTGCAAGTTTGCGCCCAGAAGACCCAATTCACCCATCTCGGATAGGATCGTTCTGTCGTAGTTCTCGTCACGGTAGGCTTCTAGGTTCAGGAACAGGTCGAGTCAGCAAAACACACCACGTTCTCTATCCAGGTCGCTCTTGGCTGGGAGGTCTGGTATGTAACGCTGCAGCGCACTCACGTAGAACCCGTGGCAGCAATTGCTCCTGGCAATACCGCTCTGCCGTCTCCGCGATGGCCAGCTCGTCCTCGGTGAGGAGGTTGTTGCTTGCCAAAGGGTCCTGCCAGTTGAAGACGGGCCCAGATGCGGAAGTGGAGGCATAGTTTCTCGCACATTGAGGGTGTTTCTGCTGCTGGTGCTTCAATCGGGCAACCTGTGAAAGCTTGGGGCTCCGAAGCCTCAGTAGTATGGGACGAAGCATGATCGCGTAGAGTGGGCTAGGTCAGGCGGATTCCGAATTGTCGATGGACTAGAGAGAGGAGCAGATAGATCAGTGAGGTTGTGGTAGGGCGATTGTCGGGCGATAGCTTTGATGCTCCTCGCTATGCCGAGTTATTGTGCCGAGGTTATCCAGTCGCAGTTCGTGGTCTGAACTTCGCGACAGGCAGACTGGCGGTCACTCCACCCGCAGCGGACCTTAGGATCGGTCTTAGGCCGGAGATCGGAGCTCATGCGGCTACTGGCCGTTGCAGCCGGTTTTGTGTCGAAGTCACCGACCAGCAACATGAATCACCGAGTCTATAACAATGCAAATTATCCCGGGAGGCATATACATAGGTAGTACTACCTACCTACCTTAGGTAGGTACTTAGGTAGAAAGCTAGCACCTACTACCTACTATGTAGGTACCTACCTACCTAGGCACAGTAGGTACACTATGTGATGTGTGACTAGGTACCACATGTATGTACTGTAACTTGTAGCATGGCCTGACACAACACATGTAGAGGTAGTCAGTTCCACGGTTCACATGCAATGCTTCATTCAAACAAATCTATAAGCAATGTCGACAAACTTCAGGAAATCTTATGTACCTACGTTTCAATGTTGTTGCTCTAAGCATATCATTTGCAGGGAGAATGGAGACTCATGTCGGCAAGAAGCAACAAGGATCTCGTTTGACTCTCTCCATCCCTACCTATCCGTCGTGTCCAAGAAGAAATGAGTCCACTGCAGTACGAAACTACCGAGACTAGACTACCTACCTACCTAACTTACATGAGGTACGGGGTAGGTAAGCAAGAGGTAGGTACATAAGTAGGTAAGTACATACCTAGGTAGGTTTGTAGGTAGGTAAGTAGGTACCTATAGGTACCTAGGAAGTAGGTGCTCAGGCTTACCTGGATCTACTTGCCTTAATTAAGTACCTATGTAAGTATCAACGATGTGTGAATGTCGTCGTCTTGTGACTCCGACACACTAGACCCAGAGCCCATCAGTCAACCCTCCCATCAACATCATCCCTCTCCATCCTCGCTGCCTGTAGTCCCTCACCACCTAGACCTAGCCATGTTTCGTATCCACAGATGTAAAATTATCCTGGGCGCCATCTCCCGTCGAGTTCATTATTCCTACTCCCGTCTTGTCCAGTTGTGCAACGACAACCTGGCCAAGCTGCAGTGTGTGAACTGTACCTCGAAACAAGAACAATGAAGCCGGTCTAATGAATCCCTTAACCCACCAAGATCCAACCCTTGCAGCCTCTGCCGCCGCACCTAGGAGTCCCCTTCCGGGAACCAAGATGCCCGCGAACAACGGTGAGCCTAGACACGGCTTGGATCGCCATCGAACAGCAAGCTATAGACTATCGTGTATCAGTGAGCATCAGAAAGAAAACACGCGAAGTTCAGAGGACGAGTATTTTTCCTCCTCAGTCCATGCTATCAAGACTCCCTCGCTGGAGCCCGTCCGCTAGCTACGCCGACATCAGCAGGTCAATAGAAAGTCGCAAAGTTCTGGGGATGGTTCCACCGTCAGCCCCTTTCAACTAGATCTCGAGCAAATCCAGGGAGTTTGTGGCCAAGAAACAAATCATCACCATGAACATCACCTCGTACTGTCGCCTAGGTGTTGTGCTACACCTGCTGAATTTCTAGAACACAGTGAACAGCCACATAAGACTCTAGCCACGAAACCGCCGGGTCTAGCTTCCCCCGAAACTTTTGAAGTGCAATGGCATATTATTCGATGGATAGATGCTCCGAGAAATGTTTACATCCAAGGCCACAGGTGCAATATATCGGTCACCGGTTTCGATGGACCTCGCAGCTCTACCAGCGGGACTTCACCTCTCCACTCTCCAAACGATGCCTCGAACCCGCCGCTGGGACCATTGTCACTCAGTAGTTGTCTTCCATGCAAGTCCAGGAAGCTTAAATCCGACACATCAGGTTCCGTAGACTGGGAGAAGAGCTGGTCGGAGAAGAAACCTCGAAATAGAGATGACGTGTCTGAGAGCTCAGATCTCGGCCCGCTAGCTCAGAAGCACCCTATCGATTCTCGCTCAATCGAGGTAGAAAACAATAATTCAAGTCCTCTAAAATGCGAAGAGCAAGGGACCCAGTCCCAATTTCGCAATGCTCAAGAGTGCGCTCTCAAATCATGCCCCGAGCTTTATCGACGATCCTTCTCTGCTGTTCGGTCCTCTATTTCCAATTTTACTGTATGTTTTTCCACATTTACACGATGATAGTCGTTTGTATAACGAGGTTAATACTTCCTTAGCCGGACACAGTGAGTGGGCTCAGATCACCAAACTACACCCAGTTCGATAGCAGCCGCCACCAGCACCGCCACCGTCTTCAAGACGCGGTCTCGAAACGATTTTATTTCTTACGTGACAGGCTCCGTCGCGGTAGATCGTCCTCAATGTTCTCCGTTAGACCAGAATTCCCACCACCGCCGACCGGCAAAGTACGCCGGTATCGATCCCGTAATTCAAACGAGATCTGGCCTTCGTCTGAAGAGTCACCGATCTTCAATACACCTGAGTCTAACAAGTCACCCGTTCAACTTCTCGGTCAAAATACCGCCCTATTAGCCGTATCCGGATTGAGGATTGCCACAGTAGAACTGGATAGGCTTACCAATAATTCGAGATCTGCCAAATCAAGTCTAGAACTAGCTCGAATTCCAAGTGCCACTGACAGTGCTCGAAGTGAAAGCGGATCATCAGTTGCTGAAACAACTCCAGCCGCACCAGCAAATTCTCTGTCATCACTTTCAACACCTGTCGGATTGGCGAATATGATCTCTAGGCCACCCCAGAGGCCAGGGCTGAGGAGCCGAAGGCAGCACAGCCGCTTATCAGAAGTTACCACACCCGAGGAGATCAATAGCTCTACGCAGACTACCGACAACGGCGTGAACTCGCCTCAACTCCTGTATTTTACTCGCGAACCTCTTCAAGACACCTCTCCATGTTTTGAAGCTGAATCTTGTGAAAGTCTAATGTACTCACCTCTGGCTATTCAGCGACCTTGTTTATCACATAATAGATCAAATGGTGAACCTTCACATGATTCCGTATCTGCGGTAACAGAATCCCCATTGGATCAAGATGACTCTTCGAAGGTGGCTCTGGGACTGGGTAATATCCTGCCAGAGGGGACATGCTCAAGAGACGGGACCACGGAACCACGTTTCGATGAGAGAAATATTGACGATGAATACGAGACAAGGGAACATATTCTTGATCGAAGACCTCTTATAATACGACCTTCCCTCATGTATTTCAGGAGTGAGCCGAACTACCGAAGAATCCTATCAATAGGAATAGAAAGATCAAACATCGACACTGAAGACACTGCCTGCGGGGCAGATGTGTCGGAGCGACTAAATTATGTCGAAAGTCGCACGGCAGAGGAGGAGTTCATGTCAAAATCATGTCACCCCGATACTTGGTCTCCAAAACAGGGCGAACCTGGAGACTCGGAGCCCTTCTGCCCCTCCACGTGTGTTTACTCAAGTCAGTGCAATCACCAGCGCAAGCCGTAATATTTACAAGGTCCTACGACATGCTATTTATGTTACTACAGCATTACAAGTTAGAGGTATTGCGCTAGTAGTTACGTGTCACAGGATTAGAACGAAGAAGTGGTTTCTAGATTGCATAGTGGAGGGTACGAGTGATCAATAGGCGTGGTAATAGACAGTTAGAACACAAACATGACCTATACACGGTAACTGTTCATCCTTTAGCTTTATAGCATCAATTTTATATTGGGTACCAAGTTTGTCGCGACCGTGTGTTAACAATCTGAACAGCGATAAAACCACATGGCAACATCATTCCACCCCATAAGAATAAAGAGACCTTAGCCTAGTAACAGAATTAAGGATACGCCACGTTAATATTCATATTTCCTACCAACTCCCATACCCTTAATAGCAGGTCTCGCCCACGAACCTCGGTATCAGATCACAAGCAGTCGTGTCTGATTTCCATTTCGAATTTATTTAGGAGGGTTGAGTTTGTTTTCATGTAAAAGGGGTCAAAGGAATAGGAAATGATATAGCAAGAGGGAAGGAGAGAGAAGCGAAAGAATGTGCAAGCATGTGAATAAGTAGCGATAAGCAAAGAGATCAACACTCTCAAGTCCGTAGAGTTTACTCTAGTTTCAACAGCGAAAACGCAAGGCTTACAAAGCCGAATAGCAGGTGCCGAGGTTTCCCGGCGCCGCAGCGCGCGAGCGCAGTTAATGCGGATGAAGACGGCGTCGTTGTTGATATCGGAGCTGCGCAGGTCGTGAATTGGCCGATTGAGGATTCAGTGCCGTTGGTTTGATTGGGATAGTTATAGGGACCTGGGGTGGGGTGACGAATAAATAGTCAAAGGAAGTTCCTAGGTATTTGGTACAGTTAAAGCTGTAATACGGGCGATGGAAATTATCAGAGATATATTGGTGTATGTCATATATGAGCACTTGAGACTGCAACTCAGAAAGTCTTGTTGAATGATGATGATTTGCTACTCTGGTGTTGCAGACGTGGGAATCGTCGGAGGAAAAGGACCTGATTTTACTTGAAATTCACCATAGAATACCAAGTTCAGTCGACACCAGGGCGACTCCTTTCATATGATGCGTGTGGATGCTCTATGCACAGAGGCAGTAGAATCGGGAGTTCTTCACAAATAGGGCTAGTTATCCTAGCTCCATACTTTTCTCTGTCACATGCCTTGTCAGCAAGCAATGAGAGGGGGAAGGGTGAGATTACCATGCATACTATGCCCATGTCTCACGCATCATACGTGCTTGCAGAAGCTCGTGATGCAGATAGGTATAATACGTTCGTTCAGGCTCTGCAAAGTGGTAGATAACATGGCTATTGCCTTGACCTGTGACTTTCAAGCTTTAAGCCTCTCGCCATTTGTATTAAATAGATCTAAGTCGTAACGTAGAATGCCGAAGCCCCAGTTTCATTCCCATAGTCATATAAGCCCGTAACGCCATGCAATGCAAGATCTTGTACACGCCATCCCTTACATTGAATAATGCAACTCAGGTCCGTTATAACCATACGATATCATACCTAAGAAAGACGAGTCTCTATGTGTCAGAATCACCCTTCATGCCGACCATTTCATATTCCCCTGCGCCGTCACGGCCTCTACCCCTTCCACGGCCCCTGGAGAGTCCGATCTCTTCATCGCCGTGGTCACCACTGCTGCCTCCATCTTCTAAGGAGCTGTGACTGTTTTCACTGTTCCCGGAATTTCGTCCACCGCCTCCGAAAGAGATTGGACGTAATTCTCTCCAGCGACATCCGTATGTTCCGCCCGCGACGGTGATAGTGCCAGACACCAGCATTGTTATCCACCAGGCCAGGTTGCGTGGAAGGTATCCAGTATATAAACAGACGATGAGGAGATGTAAGACGTGTAATGTGAGAGAGAAGTCGAGGACGAGCTTCGATCGAGATATCAAAACAACCAATGCGACGACCCTATGTTGGTGTATCTGGGTTAGTAGGTGTTTCAATTTCTGCATACAAGAGTAGAGCTCGGATATAAAGCAGAGCGGGATGGACGGAGAGCTTTCGGGATGGAAGGGAAGGAATAGGGGCAAGGACATACACAGCGCCAGCGCAACACAACCACACAAACCCTATCAACCAACCCTGCGTATTATCGCCGCGCAAGCTAGCCCAGCCGAAGACAAGATCTAAGCTGAACTGAAGACCCATGACGAGCGACGTGAAGAGCATCAACACCAGCGCGACAGCGTAGTAGATGCCCTGTAGGGCGGCGATCTGGCCAAGGATACGCAGGGGTGGGAGTTCGGCGATGGCGCCGGAACGTGGCGGACGTCTCCGTCTCGGCATCTTCAGGATAATTTCTACTTCTGTATCGAAGTGCTAAGTTCGAGAAGAAAAGCAGGCAGTTGTCGAACAAGATAGACTAAATCGTGGGGACGAATGGTCGAGGATCGTTGGGCCTTAGAATGTTCTTCGCCGCTTTAAAGTGATCATGTTGGATTTACACAAATTACCTTGTCTTATAAGTGACAAGAAGTAGCTGGATATGACGAAGAGCTAGACTTGTTGAATGTTCCGTTCGTTTGACGATGTTGTTGTTTGTCGAAATGTTGAAGTGTGTACCTAAGTATGTAGCTACCTTAGGTAGTTGTACAACGGACATATATGCATCGTCGAGTTCAAAATAATGTAGGTACCTACATATGCTCAGGGTTGTTAAAAATTGGGACCTGTTCAGCCAATGGCAAGCTAGTTAAACCGCCCCATAATCAGACCACAAGGGACCTACCTACGCATAAACCTACATACTTAGGTATCTTGCCTTTCAAGCGTTAAAGTACTTACATACCTAGTCTAGTGGAGAAAGGTCAGGACCCATTTAATAAGGCACTTTGCTATCATATCTGCTATCATATCTGCTATCATATCTGCTATCGTATGTATCAATAAGTTTCATCATCACACTGCGCAGGTACCTAAGTAAGTGCATGTCCAAAGTGACGTCTGTTAGTTATTGAGACTGAGATCCTAATCCGACCACAGCTCGACAACCTTCGTAGTCCATCTCCCGAACACGAAATTGTGCCTCTTTACAGAGCTACACTCGGCCCAAGATTCGATTTGCCTCGCAATAGCGCCTCAGTATTATTTCCAATGGGCATATTCGGCCTCTTCTCGTCCCAGGAGGACAAGCGCAAGGAAGAGGTGCGCACAGGAGCTCGAGCACCCGACCGCAGTGAGAGGAGGCAGTGCTGGGATGCGCGCGATGGTTTCTACAAGTGTCTGGACAAGCACGACGTCATCGACTCGCTGAGCGGCGAGGGTAAGAAGACGGCCGATAAGCATTGTGCCGGGGAAGACAAGGCCTTTCAGGACAATTGCGCGAATGCATGGGTGAGTTCTTGTCGCATGGTTCGTTGGAGGAGCAATTAACCTCCGCTAACTGAGCCGGATCGTTTGTTAGGTCACGTACTTTAAGAAATATCGTGTTGCCGATTACCAGAAGAAGAAAACCCTCGAGCGGCTGCAGAAGGAGGGTGCAAACAAGGTTGGCATACAGGGCCCTGGTGACCTGCCCGGCGGCCCAGGAGGTTCGACAGTACGGTAAATCACCTCGACTTCGAATCATAACCTGTTATAAACTCTACTACCGTACTGGTTGTTGTGTCGTGTTGGCGTCAATTATGGCGGTTGTTTATATTATGTTGTATGTATATTGTTCTTCCAAACCTGCATGGAAAGGAGTTTTTGGTCAGGTGGAAAGGATTCATACGATCACGACTTTGATATAACTAGTTGTGCAATACTTTGGGGATTGAGGGAGCACTTTGATAAGGGTCGGGACTGATGCGATTGACATCCTTGGTGTCGCCGTTGAAAGGGTCCGGGTCGCATGTATTGAATGGCGCCCTTCACCACCAGCCGCCTCGAGTTACGATATCCGCGAGATGTTTATGTCAAGACTCGAAACATTATCTGTCCCTAAATATGTATCCGACAAACTCTGGGGTTTTCGCGAATGGATCAATTTGTTGCATTTCTCAAGATGGCATCTGTCGAGAATCGCACGATTATGACCATAAAACCCCCCTTTGAAGGCGCCATCACTGTTGAGGTGAATCAACCTATGACACAGCCCTGCACGTATTATCAGCGATCTAGAAGCTTTATATCTCTTGCTTTTCAAGACATTTATCTCTCGTCTCCCCTTATTCCCCGTTGTCAATGCTCAACTCTCTCATATCTCAAAATAATTAAGTTGTTTCCCCTATTGTAGAACCGAAGTTTGAACGTGACCGCGCCTAAAAAGAAATTGAAGACCTTTTCTCGTTACGGCATATCTCACAAATAGTAGAGTTGTTTGCTGTAGACTCCCTCATTCCCTATTGGAGGCTATGGGATAATATCAGGCTTATTAACGGCCACGTCGACACAGAAGCTCGAAATCCGTACTAAATCTGTTGGTATGAATCGAGAGGTACCCGTCGAATGCACCTCGTTGTTGCGCTGCTACGAAAAAGTCCACAGAAGCTTGTCGTCCTCTAATGAGAGGACGAAGGTGGTCCTATATCACTATATCCATCCAGCCTCTTACGTTCGCGCATCTCGGATGCATATCATCAACAGTGGCCTCTTCCCCACCAACATGACCGCCCGACTTCCGCGTGGGTGATTCTTAAACAAAACCTAGCGGACGCCCTTGCGCCCTTTCCCACTTTGCGCTCCTGACGTCTTCGTCAATTAGCCTGCCTGCCTGTCTCTCCATAATCTACTACGTAGTTGGTTCTTAGCTTATGGACATTTCCGTCTCTCGGGACATGGCAGCTTGTAAACCGGTGGGCGTGCTTGATTTCGTGGTCGACGATGCCGTAACTACTATAATGCTGACCGACAATTCCTCCGTGTCACTGACATCCTAGTCTTGAAGACTCGTGTGATGCCCGTTTCTCGATTTTGGAACTTTTGAACCAGAGGTGTACGATACGAAAAGAATTGGTGATATTATGCTAGCAAGGCTGTTTATCTACTGTACCATTGCATATTAACTAATGTTCGGCATTTAAGCGAAGGGTATATACTGAGGTGCGTACCAGTATACTAGAAATGTAGAAGCAAAAATTTATTGTAGAAGGTCGATAGAATATACATGTAGGTGTTGGAATGGAAATTGAAACAACCTAGATACAGTAAAGGTATACACCAGGCTAGTTTCGCCTTGGCGACTTGTCTGTTTTCAACGTTGCAAATCTTCTCACAATTCCAGCTCCCCTGGGAGGAATTCTTCCCCTTTAATACATCACCTACTAATATTACTGCGTACTTTGTCCATACATAGAGTGCATAAAATATCGATAGCATACGAGGTATTATCCTCAGCCCGTCGATAGAGATATTTATTCTATTCCTATCCACATACTACTACCTACGGAATACTGCGACTTGTCAGTTAAACTGGTCATAATAATGAATAGTCTTTATACCAGTAAAGAATTATTGAGATTTTCAAATCACGTTTTGACCCTGTCACTTCCGACAGGGGTTAGGTCGCGATATGCCTGTTCGGATATCCGGCTTCAGATGCGGCGTAAGTCTACATTTGAAAATGAGTGAGACGTCGGGAATGCTGAAGAGTGCGTGGGCTTGGCACTCCATGATTGGACTAAAAAAAGAGGTCATCTCAGCTAGTGTAAGGGGGAAAGTAGGCATGAAAAAGATATTGCAACACGTTGAGGTATGGACCGGTTGTAGAAACACCTACCGCATACAGTAATTAATGGTAATGATTACTACAGTAGTGGACCAAGCTCCCCTTGATTTATCTTTATAGCATTGCGCTAACTACAGCTATATTACCTATACTGATACTGTGTCTAGGGTGACTAGGTACTGTAGGTAAATCCACACCAATTAACAAGACTACCTACCTACATCTCAACTCAACCCTTCACTAGAGAACCTATAGCATTGTAGACACTACTTAAGCCAACCGAAAAAAAAAACCCCCCCATGTCTCACGGTACTACATTTTTGGCGCGGTATTTCACACATACTTAGGTATATATATATATATACATAGCACTATCAACACTGAATGCGGCTGTGCATTATGCGCTAGAATTCCGTATGTACTACATAGATGTACCCACAAACCCCACTGCTCAATATGTACAAGTGCCTAGCTAGGTTAGGTAGGTTAGGTAAGTATGTATGTAGTAACATTACAATTGGACTCCCTACTTATGTAGGTAGACAGCAGCACCTATCAACGCTGTACCTACAGGTAGGTTAGGTAGGCGGCCGGCCCATCATCAACCGAACCGTGGCCCAGCCCAGCCCAGCCTAGTGTAGGTAGTCGGCCTAAACCCAGCCGTGCCAACTTCCAACTTCTCCCGTCCCACACAAACAATACCTAGCTATTCCATCTCGTTCACTCACACCCACGTTGACAAGTCGTCCTCCCCTATCTTTTTAGTTTCCTCCCCAGACCGCACCTTAGCTCAACCAGTTGATCGGTGATACTCCAACTACAAGTGCAGCCCCAACAGTACAGCATTCACGAAACGCCAACACCATCACCATCACCATCACCTGCAACAATCCCCTTCCACAGCACATTAACTTGCACAGAAAGTAGAGGCTTACCTGCATTGTCGGTCGAGTAAACAAATGCTTACCTAAAGGACCAAATCCCATCGTCTCATACCGCGCGACTGCTGCTGCTGCTGCTGCCGTGGCTGGTGAGCCGTGCCGTGTCGTGGACGGCCGTGGACGCTCTCGTCGCCCCTTTTCTGTAGCCCAGCCACCGAGAACGACGGATGACGACGCAAGAACCCCCTACTCCAGCGGGACCCACGCATGACGACGATGCCCTCCTTCGTGAACGACGAGAACTCTCCCATCTACGCTCCTAACGCTGGCATCGTCCGTCTCGACCACCACCCAGCCCAGGACCACCACTTCGCTCCCAAGTTTGTCCACGACCACGACAAGCCTCTCCCGCCGCCCCTGCCCACACCAATTGACCATAGCAGGGAGACCTTTGATGACAACGCCTCGACGTTGTCAACCCAGAGCTCTGAGCCACGGTCGCGGATGAATGGGGACGGGCCACCCCAATCAACCATGACCTCGCTGCCCAATGGCCGGCCTTATCAACTCATCAACGGTCTGAGCTCGAGTCCCGGAGAGATGGACCATAGCTCAGCCGCGATCCTACAAGGGCGTTCCAGCACAAGGGCACCCCTCGATTCTCGTCAGCAGGGGACGACAACGAATGGCATGACTGCGCGATCCAATGGTCCTCGCCAAGATGTGTCGGAGTCATACCCCAGACAAGGCTCGTGGGAGTCGTCCGCCAGGCCATCCATGCAACAGTCGCTCACAGAGTCGAATCGAAAGTCCTTCACCAATGCCGACGGCTCACAGATGGAACGTACCTACACCAGCTCTGTGAACCGCCCCTCTCTGGAAACAGCGAACGGAACTTACGGCCAGACAACTCCTTCTACAGCAGCATCATCTGCCGCCGCCCAGGACAGGTCTCAAGTCTCTGAACCGCAACGCTTTTCTTCACCCGCCAGCTTTCCTCCTCCGGCATCCACCTCGACACCAACACTACATACGACGACAGCTGGTAGTGTCAGGCAGCGACATACGCTGGAAGTGCCCAGGCCTCAGATGGGGAGAGTTTCGAGAGACAGCAACGATACAGCCTACGCCAGTGGCCGCTTTTCTCCATCTCCAGCTGGGCCATCGGCACGGAGAGGCTCACTTAGCTTGGCAAGAAGAAATACTCGTTCCTTACACTCCGATGTGCACCGCGATGAGGTCGTTCCAGATGATGACGCCCTGCGATGGGCCGAAGCATACCGACAGAAGCGCGCAAAGAAGAAGAAGAGGGAGGAGGAAGACGATGATAGGGTTTTGGTAGGAACCAAGGTCGACGAAAACCATGCTAATTGGACGACTGCCTACAACATGTTGACAGGCATCCGTGTCTCTGTCTCTCGCACTAATGCAAAGTTGGATCGACCCCTGACTGACGAAGACTTCGAGGCTAAGCAGAAATCGACGTTTGATATGTATGTCGCTCATCCCAATACACTAGTTAGCCCTCTCGCTTCATATTACTGACCCAAGATAGCGCCGGGAACGAGCTAGTGCCTTCGGCAAAATACGACTTCAAGTTCAAGGATTATGCGCCCTGGGTTTTCCGACATCTTCGTGCCCTTTTTAGGCTGGACCCTGCCGATTATCTCATGTCGCTTACTGGCAAGTATATTCTGTCCGAGCTTGGATCCCCAGGGAAGAGTGGTAGTTTCTTCTACTTCTCACGGGACTACAAGTATATCATCAAAACCATCCATCACGGTGAACACAAGTTTCTGCGAAAGATCTTGAAAGACTATTACAACCACGTCATAGACAACCCCAATACTCTTCTCTCACAGTTCTACGGACTTCATAGAGTCAAAATGCCTTATGGCAAGAAGATTCATTTCGTCGTGATGAACAACTTGTTTCCACCCCACAAAGATATCCATACTACATTTGATCTCAAGGGCTCAACCATCGGCAGGGACTATAAGGAGGAGGATTTGGAGAAGAACCCACGAGCCACGTTGAAGGATCTGAACTGGCTCCGCCGAAAGCGACACCTGGAACTAGGGCTTCAGAAAAGGCAGTTATTTTTACAGCAGCTCCAGAGCGACGTGAAGCTTTTGCAGAAACTAAAAATAATGGACTATTCTCTCTTGATTGGTATGCACGATCTGCAAAAAGGGAACGGAGAGAATTTGCGTGACAAGACTCTCCAAGTCTTCAACCCTGGTGGTGCAGGGCAGACGGATGATGGTCCCGATCCCAATCAAGTCCTCATGCGAACACCCTCTAAACTAGAGAGCGCGCGCAAGGCCAGGGAACTGCGGCAGATGGTGAAAGCTGAGAGACCCGTACCGATGCGCCAGACCAGCGACAGAATGCCAGATGAATTAGCCGAAGGTCATAGCCGAGGGGGTGTCTTCTACAACGATGATGGTGGTTTACGGGCAACGCATGAGGATAATACTGCCGGTGAGGAAGTGTACTACCTCGGTGTTATCGACTGCTTGACACATGTTAGTTTTCTCCTTTAGGAACGGTTACCCTTGATAGATAACATACTGACTTGTTCCCACAGTACGGCATGATAAAGAAGCTTGAGCACTTTTGGAAGGGCCTGTCGAATGACCGTACCCAAATCTCTGCTTTGCCACCCGAAGAATATGGTGACCGGTTCATGAAGTTTATGTCTGGGATCACTATGACTCCAGAAGAGGCCGCTCGAGAGCATAACGATCGAGCAGCTGCAGCAGGTACCACAATGTCGGCAATAGTTGAAGGGCAGGCCCCTCCGTCCATGCCTACATATTTGCCGCCAGCCCCGCCTGACATGAGAAGCCCTACATCACCCGAGCCTAACCCGACAGTAGAAAAGGCCTTTAGATTGGCAACGAAGAGGGAGAAAGATATTGCTGAGGAAGATCAGGTGCCTGAAAGGAAGATAACGACGTCCGTTGCACCTCCTACGGGGAGAACGAACTCTCATACTGTCTTGCCCGTAGTCGAAGAATCTGCGGAGGCAGCATCATTAGGCGGACTGAGCCGGGGCGAGAGCACCAGCGAACCCAGACCATTCACTCCTTCGCCCTCGGCGAGGCAAGACGGCTTCACAGATCTGGGTCCTCATGGGATTGGCGGAAGAGGCCCTCCAACGCCGCCAAAGACCAGCTATCTCGAGCCGGTCAAAGCTCGCGTCAGTCGCGAAGACCTAGACAAAGCACTACCCCCACTCCCGGCATGAGTGGCATGGCAAAAGCGCCATTGATCCAAGAACGATGCCGAAATTTGTGCAAGGATTAGAAGACGGGACACCGACACATGATAATAATGCACATAGAACATGGTTGATGGTGAGACCCGTAGCTTGCAGGGATTTGGACTGGAGGCACGCATCGGTATTTTGACTTTGAATTAATAGAACGTGGACACCAGCGAACTAACCAAGAGAACTTGACCACATCAATTCTCAGTATTCAGCCCTTGCTGCTATAGCCTATATATGGGGAGAGGGCTTTGCATATTGAAGGTCTCAGCCGTCCCATTAAAGATCCGAGAGGGCGAATATCCTTGGGGTATCTCTTCCCTCCCTTCCTTTTTTTCCCTCCCCTTTGTTGTGTCTATTACAGCATGTTAGTCAACAACTAAAGACATGATACCACCAAACCAATCGCATACTATATATGAATTCAAAACAATGATCACATCGCTTTGTGTCACAATAGGTACAATATGGTGTGTAATTATAGGACCGTCGTGTTTTGTCTTGTCATCTGTAAAAACACCAACTACTTGAATAATAGCCATGTTTGAATCCTATACTAGGCAATCAATACATTAGAATATGTTAGCTAATAGCTCCCGCATACAACGAGCAGCATATATAAGCGTAGCTGATTCTCTACCCTTGCAACCAGCGTTATTGCGTTGCGCGCCCAAGCCGATGACGCTTTTCTTCCTTCACCTTAGGCCTCATCTATTCAAGGTTTCACCACTCTAGCCATTCAAAATGGCGCTCATCGGAGTCCAGGTCTTCTAACACAATAGGAACACTTAGTGCAGTTATTACATATTCTAATCTAGAGCAATAACAAGTTTACTATTCCAGACTATCTTTTCCTGAATAGTTGTCAAGTTCTTATAGAACTACAGAGCGTCTCTACACTTCCAAGCTATGCTACCACCTTAGTGTGTATGTCTTTTCCATGCATAAGGAGCATCTAATTCCAAAGGTATCCTGAAGGATACAGCATCCAAAGGATCCGACTTACTAGTCTGGAAGGTCTCAATAAAAGTGCGAAGAAAGTACGAATAACACATCAATTGCTAAGATTCAATAGGAACGTCGTAGCATATGTTAGGTGGTAATTAAGATTCTCACCGCTGACCTAATTCGACGAGGGGCATCCCACTTCTTAGAACAGGTGCGAAAGAATTCAAGGATGAAGTCGTAGATGGCCAATGGCCCTGGTGAGAACTCCTGTAGAACTTTTATCCCATTTACATGATCTATCTCGGTAGTGTGGACAAATACTCATAGATCTCGAGGGATATATGGGTTCGGGACAAGCCACAAAGAGCAGAAAACATATTCGAACCCATGGGACCATACCGTGATCAACACTGAATGTGATTCAATTTCAAAATATTGTAATCAATTCTGACCAAGAAGAAACTGAGCTCCTTAATGGAATAGTCGAAAACTTGGCTAAGTTCATCCGTCGTCACCATGGGCGACATCATAGAATCGTGGGAGGGGGACATCGGAGAAGGTCACTTGGAGCCACCTGATTTTCAAGCATGATAATTGAAACTTATCATTTCTCTAATGGTTCTTTTAGCTTAGTCTCATCCTACCCATTTACCTATGCCAAAGGACTGTTTTCCCCTGAGGCGCAGGGATAGAGTACGTTCTTTTAACCCTTCCCCGCCCACACTTAGCAGGATAATCTTAACATAATTGAGGAGCTGATTGCAATTCAGTACGCGCATAGAAATTCACGACATTTCGATGTCGTTTTGTGGGCCACTACCGGTAATACCATCACCATTAACTGGGGCTTTCGTGTAATGGTCAATGGACTTTGCTTGCTCGAGGTTGATAACGACCAGGCGGATGCAGACGCAGCCATGTGGACGATCAAGAACTGTTTCATCACCACAAATACGCCATTGTAATCCAACTTGTATTAATTTCCTCCTTTATCCATTCTATACTATTGCTCACTGAAGATAGAGAGATGGCCTGGCTGCTCTGAATATAGTATAGCCCCAAAGCGTAAGAAGCTCATTGCTATTAACCACAAAAACTTCACCATTGCCACCACATTCACAGCTAATAAATACAAATTGACACACTCTCGGATAATAATGACTGCGAGTGCTTTGAAGGCCGTAGAACTCGGTCACACCACCGCCCCGGGACTCGGACCAGGCCGTTCCCATCAACCAAGAGTCTTCGGCGAATCTATCGCTCAGCATAGGATATCTCTACACGACTTCCTGCCTCATGTCAGGTGATATAGTCACATATAGACCCCTTGGGTCTATATGTTGGGCTTGTTATATATATATGGGCTATTCCCGCCAACTACTATTAGGAAGCCCTAGGGGTCCAATTAACCAACCTACACAAACCCATATATGGCTACTGACCCCTTACCTACCTTACGTAGGGTTATCTATTCACTCCGGGATAATACCCTCTAACACCTCATTATGACCAGGCCTCTTCTAAGATCCCGTGTTCGGAGATATATTGGAGACCTCTACTCCGGTTCTCAATTTATTCTTCTTTAACGCGCACAGCGTCTCTATGGAAACCTTACTATAAGGTTTTAATGGCTCGGGGATATTTTTCATTTCCAGCTGATGAAGTAAAGTTAGTGACGCCTTCCAGTCGATAACATTCCAGCCTATTGACACTGACATCCATAGTGTCGGTAATGCTGCGTAAGAGCTTTTAACAAGTCGCATTCGTACATTGGGTCAGTGAATTATCGGACTTCATTAATCTATCACCTGATCAAGTCTACTACTTGAAACTCAAAGAGTTTGGTTGTAGCAAATACCACATTCTCTGCTGGGAATTCCCTAGTTACTCGAAGAGAGATGTTATTATCAGATCTCGGCATGGGGGCAATATTGAAAGCATCTACTTCACAATTTACGCCTCGCCGAACCTGTGAAAAGATACTAGGAGAAAACAACTCTCAATTTCACTATGTAGATTATCCTTACTAGTCTCAAGCATTGTTTCTCTTACGAAATTCGAGGTTCAAGTCACCCGGTGTAAAAGCAAAGCGGTCTTTTAGGTCGGCAAGTAATGTCTCACTCTTGTCATTGTCCGGGAATTTGATCTCGAATTTCTTCAGCAATAAAGAAATTACAAGCCGTATTTCAATCATTGCAAGCGGCTTGCCGGAGCAATTAAACTTCCCCAGTGAAAATGGGGCAAACCCTCTATTATCCTTCACCATCTCTGGTCGTATTGTCCATCGCTCGGGGATAAACTGGTCAGCGGCTTCATACGACGATTCGAGACGTTGAATCGAGTACTTCGGTGCCACGATGGTAACACCACCGGGGATATACTTGTTGTTGATAGTTACCCCTGCTGATGGCGTGACTCTGTTGCCGCCAGTAGGGACAGGGGGATATAGACGCAAGGTCTCATTAATAAAGGCAGTCAAGTGGGTGCAGTTTTGAACTTGGGCCCGGTCGTAGATGTCTATGTCTTGGATTTCGTTGAATATCTTCTCCTGCTGCGCGGGATCATTGGCGAGTTGGTAGAAGGCAAATGTAAGAACGACGGAGACGGTACCACTGGTTGATTCGAGTTAGAGACACAAAGCTACTATAGATGAGTATAAGTCTAACCTCCCTGCTACTATTATTGTGACGGCATCGCCGTGCAGCCATGCAAGGTCGGTCTGCCGGCAGCCGTCCTCCATGTATGCGTTGATCAGCCAGTGTGCGAGATCCTGACGCTTACCCTTCATCTGCGCCTGTAAGTATTTAAGATCCGGCTGTTCCAGGAAATATTGCTCACATATAATCGCTCATCCATGCACTCCTTGCACCATTTCAGCATGGAATCCCAGTCCTTCACAAGAGACATCCGAGGCCTGATACTCTTTCCAAGCTGAGCAAGCCAAGGAACCAGACCAAGAGAGTTGCCCGCGTTCATCCCGTCAACCAGCAAGCGTATTTTTGAATGCCATTTTCTGTCTTGTAGCATATGGAAGGATCTCGAAAAGGCGAACTCACCCATTACATCGAACGCAAACCAGGAAAACCAGTCAGTGACGTTAAGGATAGCTCCTTGAGAGCTACTAGTCGATGTTTTCTCGCATAGGAGGCTCTCTATTTGATTTGCTAATAATCTTGCGTATCGTAGAATAAGGTCTTCATAACCAGCTAGTGCCCTAGGACTAAGACCTTGGTTCCAAATTCGTTTCCGGGTGCCGTGGTCATCAACATTCCGCGTGGAACTTATTGCCACCACGGGTAGCATAACGTCGTAGAAGCTGGCCTTGGTGAATTGGCTCTTCTGACCGTCAATGATATGTGGAATAGAAGCATCGATAACCGTGAGTTCTTCCGGGCCTGTCCTAACGATCCACCCGTAGCGTTTGAAAAGCTCTTCCAGGAGCAGGTGATTTCTTCCACCATAGCTTTTCCATACATGCCAGAATTTGGTTAGAGCGGCCAACGGGGGACCAGGAAAGGCCTTGAGTCGATGGAAGTATCTCCGGTATATGATGATGCTACTGAATAGACCAATTGCGTACGAGCCAACGACGAGCCCAACGGTCCTTATGGAAGAGTTGAAGTCACCAATAAGAGAGTACTCAGCATACAACAGCACGACGGTAAGGAATAAGTAAGTCGTGATCAGCGCTGGCACTCGCATATGCCACTCCCCTCGAATGAAGACAGAAAGGTGGGAGAGAACACCTAGGAGTGCTGCTCCTAAAGGAAGACGGCCAAATGCTACCGAGGTCATAACGGGATATTATTGATTGTTCAGGGGGAAGCTAGAGAGTCGTGTCAGCTAGACGCTGAGCATGCGGGAATAGATCAAAGATGATTAATTTAAAGTAAACACCGCACGAATATGGTACTAGACCTCTCACAAGTCTACATGAATACATATATCAGGGGGAGTAGGTGTGCCATTTATCCTACCTTGGGTCACACAAGGAGAGCGGGGCCGCAGAGACATCTGGGCTCTGGCGTGGGCTCACCTCAGTTCGCCGATGCGCCACAAAAGCCCGTCTCGGAGAATCTGTTATTGTGAATACGTCAGCTAAAACCGTCGATAATCCTAGTGCGTGCTTCAGGCTCACCTTTCGGTATCTCTTGCCTTGGGGTGTGGAGGGTAGCCACAAAACGGTAACTCGGCTGACAGGTGAGAAGTAAGACCCCGGATTAGGAGATTACTGTGCCTAGATATTGTTTAGGTGTAGTCGTACTTCGAGAATGAGTCAGTACACCATCTAACCTGATGTTGAATCCAGTGCTGTGGTGCATCGAATTTCACAGAAAGATAGCTAGCTGCTCTGGGTCACCATGATGCTAAATTTGACAAGGCAGTGTCCTTCCCGGATCCTCTGCGGAGCTGTCGCTGACTGTAAATCCAATATTATAAAAGAAGAAATCCTTAGAACGGTCGATCAGACGTTTTAATCTTATATCTTGATGGTGTGAAAGAGCAGACTAGGCATACACAATATTAGACCAGATGCCGTTCAGACGCTGATTCCTCCCAATTCTCCAATAAGTAAACTTTGAAATGTGGTCTATCGGTCTATTACAGACAGGAAAACACAACTCTGCAGCTCGCAGAAGAGCAACGCATAAGAATAGCCAAAAGTATGTCTCTCCTCGGGTAGACATAGACACCAACCAAGTGGTCAAAGTCAATGCTATGACAACCTTGTATGACCCCTCTTTCTTTAAGACACTTCTCAACAAAGCCTAACTCTGTAGGGAGTCATGAGTGTTGCCGTATGGATATACGAGTCTATTTTCACTCTGTATCTCTTCACAGCTAGTGATTTCAGCACTGTTCTCCTGCCACAGACGCTATTCGCCCTATTCTCAATGTCCTCGGGGCAGTTCACGGCATCAAACTGGCAAAGTGAGCCACAAATATCATTACTCACTCGCCTATTCCGCGTGATTGTGTGGATATGGCTTCAACTCCTTGTGCTCGATCTAGCTAACCAGCGGCTCCCCGACTCCGTTGCTGAAGATATCATCAATAAGCCCTGGCGTCCTATTACATCAGGACGCATCACAGCAGACGGAGCCCGGCGGCTTCTTATTGCAAGCATTTTCGTCACATTGGTGGCGTCCAACTACCTCGGCGTGACCTCAGAGGCGCTCTTGCTCTTCCTGTTTAACTGGATTTACAATGACCTTGGCCTAGCTAATAGCCACTGGGTGCTTCGGAACCTGATGAATGCCCTGGGAATCACTACGATCGGGGCCGGCGCGACCCGTGTCGCCTGTAATGATCTCACATTCATGACCGTCCCTGCTACACGTTGGTGGCTCTTATGTGGAGGGATGCTGATGACTACAATCCATGCCCAGGATATGTATGACCAGCAGGGTGATGCGGTTCGTGGGCGTTCAACGGCGCCGCTTGTGTTGGGTGATGGCGTTGCACGGTGGACCGTTGGCGCAGGGGTGCTATTTTGGAGTGTGACTAGTGAGTGCATTTCCTCGCATGTATTTCTCCCTTAAACGATCAAGACTTCCACCCACCCCTGAAACCCCGATATCCCGGGAAGTTCTATCACGTTACTAAGCTTTAAGATTGTAGTGCCATTCTGTCTAAGCCTACACTTTCGTGAAGACTGGGTTGGCTACACTGGTCCTGTTGTATTAGGCATGGCTATCACAGCTCGCATTTTGACTCTTCGAAATGTCTCAGCCGACAGGCGGACGTTCAAGCTATGGGCTCTATGGACTATATGTCTATATTCGCTTCCGTTGCTAGGGCGAAAGCGCCTAGATACTGGCGTGCGCCTGATGAATTAGGTTGGTAGGCATCGATGACATTCTCATCTTTGCCACGCCATCGCCGAGACTTTACTATCAAATAATGGCAAATGTTAAATGGAGTTCGAGCTGAAAAAACATATTTAGGTTTTGCGAATGATCTGCTCTTGGGTGGAAGAGGCATCCAACTCTACTCCACCGATTCAAACATGTAATAATTACGTTTCATCGCTTAGAAGCGACTACTCAATATAGTGAATATCGGTATGTTAGTGGGGATACTTGAACCATACCTAATCTATGCTTTATGTCTGTGTACTGCGTGTGTCTATGTTGGAGCAAAGTGTTGTGCAAAGGAACGGCGATTTCCGGGAAACCCTGTAACCGCAGTTTACAATGTCTAAGTTGATTGGTAAGAGTTGGTTTGCTCGGTTATCTACACTAAGCTTAGCATTTTCAACTCGGGTCTTAGTGTAAACGTTAGCTTGGGAAATTGACCCACGGTTTCCGATCTAAGTAAGGTCTTACAAAGATATCCCTAGTTACAAGTGCGTGAAGGAGATCCCGAAAGAGGTATAAATCTTCTTACCACCGAGAGGCGCATACTGTTCGTTAAACAAGTATTGGTGCGGCCGACGTTTTAAGCTTAAGATGGAACATCGGCATGGATTTGACCGAGGATGTGGGTTTAGATTATGGGGGTCATTGCATCGGCTTTGCGGATTCCTGGAGCTGGTAGATGGTTGGTAATAAGTGGTATAGAAAATGGACTTTTTCTCGGTTCTTGTGATCTATTCACGTCGATGATGGTGGTTTGTTGTGGTCCGGCGAACTTGGCCGGGGAAATTTCTGGGTCTCCCCCAGCACTATTACGGTTCACGTACACTATACGACTATCATGGGGTGTGGGTGCAAGGCTCATCGGCGGTTTCGCCGTAGTCTAGTGACTGTGGCTGCATCTAGCTGCATATCATATCACTATGCATGATTGGCAGGAAGATGGCTATTGCTGCATGATTACTTACGGCGCATGGAAATGGGTTGAGTGGAGCTGAGATGGATAAGGTGAAAAGAAAATAATTCCAAAAGATGAGATGAGATGTCAGCCTACAAGAGAATAGTATCATTGACCTCTACACTACAGGTCAGAAAATGGAGAACGAGTCAGATTATTATAATATATACATGAGCGGTTGTTGACTGAATACTAATGTCGCAACCCGGCAAGCATAAACTCAGTAAACCTCTCAACTTAATTATCTTCTAAGTCATCATCTCGTTTTCCCAAATACGGGTCATTTTGAAGATTATTTATAGTTTCCCAGTCCCTCGTATACGCAATACATTGTGGTTTTGCTCAGAGCGTTTCTCAGTGCGTTCGCTCACGCTCCGTACACATGCCCTAGTGGGGGATCCAGCAACTCTTTGTCATCAGCAGTCTCCCTTGATTCATGGGATATCTGTAGATCAACGCTTTTTAGAATTTTCCCAGGATTAGAAAAGCTTTTTAGAGCATGTGAGGATGAGGTGTGATTCGAACCGCGGTCGTTATGACGATAGTACTTTCCTGGGATGTTCGTATCGTTCTTCGTGCCGAAGAATCGTGGGAAAATCTTCAGCATGAGTGAACGTATACTAGGCAAGCAAGCACTAATAATGAAGATGTCACACTCCAATACACTCCAGTAAACGCCAGGCGAATTGTCATCTGGACGGGCAAAAGAAGAAGTTTATCAGTCATTTGCGCTCAATGTTTGGATGAGATACAACTTACAAGTTGGATTCATAGTCTGTGCAAACTGAATGAGGGACTGTAATCGCAAGATGCTAACAATCGTGACGCTAGAATACTGTCAGCAACTAGAAATGAATGCTCGTAAATTCCTCCCGGCCAAAATCGCTCCTTTATACACTTGTAGGATAGGACGTTAGTTGTACTCACACGAAGCCTAGAGCGAACATGATAAACACCTGGACTTTCATCTTCCAGCTCAGTTGCGTTCTTATCACATCGCGAAATGGCAATGATATAATGGCTATGTCAACAGCAATCTCAATAGCTGCTCGGGCCCAAGAAAAGACGTTGATATCAATGCATTTCCCGGTCGTTTCTCCTGACCAACCAGTCCAAAAAAATGAAATGGGTGTACATTGGAAAATAATGACTAGGGTGTTGGTAACGCCAAATAAAACCACAAAAACCATTAAGACGATAGAACCTCTTTGTAGCAAGTTGGATGTTTGGGCAAAAACTCGGCGGTAGAAGGCGAGAATGGAAAGCTGAGTAAACATTTCAGAGGGGAAGTAAAATATCTCAGCTAGGTAGAGCAGCTAGGACAACTAAGTTAGTCCAGCCGATTAGGTCCAGATCGTTAAATGTTATACGAGATTTCGCACTTACCTCTAGGGTGACATCAATGTTTGGAGAAGTTAAACTCCAAAAGTCCTTTCCCATTCCGTGTTGGACCACTTTAAGAGCATTCAGTCGAAGTTCGGTAAGGGAGGTAAAAAGGATATCAATTCTTGTTACTTACTAGGGTAACAGACAAAGTTCAAGACCGCTCCAAGGATCTGCGCATCAAAAATATCAGGCACCATTTGCCTCTCAGGGTAAAGGCGAATCAATTTTAGGTTCTTACCACTCCAACTGTGAGCAAGTAGTCGTCCCATCCTAGAGGTAGTTTCATAAGATAGGCTCGGTCGAATATGCGAAGTAGGAACAAGAGAATCGCCAATGATCCAAATGATGCCGGGATTGCAAGAACTGTAGCAGAAACGTCGCCTTTGGGCACACCGCAGGCTGATAAAGTGGCATTTGTAGATGCTAGAATATGATGAGCTTTGAATTCGGCAGCCCAGTCTTCCGTAATAATGAATGCCTAGGGGACGATTAAGACTTACATAAAATTTCCTTAATAGTACAACTCGTAGCTTCACATTGCTTAGCGGTGCTTAGGAACGCAGCGTCTCCGCAGAGACATGTTAGATCCGAGGAAGCACACCACGAGCTCGGAAGCGTTTTATTGAAGCATTCAGCCTAAAGTAAATTGTTATTAGGTAAGTTGTTTAATACGATTACAAGATATTTATGAAATTGAGACTAACTGCACAGCTGGGTAGCGACGGTATAAGGTCGCTTTGACCGAAGCATAGCCCAAACAACACGGCAAAGACACACAAGCCGCGAACAACCCCCATGGCGAACCTGTGACTTGATACCAGCTGTCCAATGTTAATATTGAGTACTGGGGCCACGTGAGATAGACTATGAATTAGTTGGAGTATGAGGAGTAGTGGGCTTGAGTAGGTGCTGTAGGCGGCATCCAGTGCCCTACACGGCACGATTCGACTTTCGCAGCGATGTTGTTAAAAGAGTTGTCCCCTAAATGGACAGTGAAATTGTCCCATTATAATATAGAAGAAAAAAAGAAGAAAGAGCAAGATGAGGAACTGCATGCGGGATAACAAGTAGTTAACTGAGCAGATAGATCGATTCCATTATACTAGCACGTGGTAGCCCGGACACGAAAATATGTACAGATTCACAAACTGTTATTAATCGTTTCTTTTTCTCAATTCATCTAGCAGAATCGCATAGACCTCCCCCGGGATTAAGACTGCAATGCTGGTCAACGTCAAACCAGGGGGGATAGGCCGGGGGGGCAAACCAAACTTTATACAATTATAAAAACTCTTAGTGTAGTGTACACAGTATAGTTAGTGTAGCCAGGGATTGGGAAAGCTGGCTATGGGTATTCCTATTAGGGCTCTACTCGTTTAGGAAATTATAAGTACTGCGTAGGGTCGAGTAACTTGCATATAACGACCCCTCATGTTGGCTGCATGTCATCGACTTCGCTTTTCCCCCTGTGCGGTGTAGGTATCTGTCTTAGTTTCTTACTGTAAACTGAAGTACACGTGTAGAGACAAAGATTTATAACGACTCCTAGTAATTCAACACAGAGGATCTTTGTAAAGAAGACCGGTTGAAGATCCTCTTATATGTACACTAAGTACGGCTTGAGTATTCGGTTTGCGACTGCTGTTTTTTTAGTACTTCAATCGGTGGAAGCTTCACACGAACCGCTCCCCTATTTCTTTGCTTCATAATGATTTCTACCGATATATTATTTATCATTGCCTGATTATACATACGGTTGAATAATCGATTGATTTAACAATCTCACGTACAAGCTGCCTCGCTGCGAGGGCCAGGGATAAAGGTTGGTCTGAATGGGAGATATAATATTGAGACAGTTTTAAAAGGAGTTTCTTGGGTATTTCGGATTGAATTGGTAGTTTACTCTCCATTACTCCTACATCGGATATACCAAGTCGCACCACAGCAATCCCAGATGAGCTCGGTTTAGTCCTGACTCTACTAGGCGACAGTATTATTACACGAATGATTTTCTCAAGAGCAAGCTAATAGGCATGCGCTGCACGGGTCTCTGCACTCTTCTGATTTTTGCATTTAATGTGTAACTGGCTTAGACCTTTGGATGCATTCGCATACCGTATACTGCCCGGGACTTGTGTTATCGACGCGAAGTGTGATTGCATGGTTACATGATTACGACGTTGTGAACTGGTCTCCATGGTAGCTAGACTACCGACGTTATAAAGTCTTGGCATACTTGGCGCTTCACCCACCTTCAAGACCCCAGCAGCCATCCAGGCATCGACTCTTGTAACAAAACCCAGCATTGTTACTAATGTATGTACAGGGAGTCTTCGGTATTAAAGCTCGAGGTGCAGCTACTCGCTTGCTCATGCTAGACCTTAACAACTATTTACTACCTATACCACGTTGTTAGTCTGCCTCATGTTGGTATGCACTGCATTGCCTGGTAATAAACATGGTTACGTTAGCAGGGGATTCCATGCAGAACATGTGTCTCTAAGATTAGGGAGCAAGGTGTGAGGGGGTTCTGAAGCAGGGCCTGAAGGTCTATGGGCGGAGACTATGTAGAAGCTCGCGGTGTATATTCTTCATTTAGAGAACATGAAGTTGGAGTTAAGAATACGCAGACTCGTGCAGCCGTCTTCCAAGTCCTCACATGAATTAATCGTTAGCTCCCGAAGATGGCGTCGAACTCGTGGTCTCTGATGCTCGGCTTGGGCATTGCATATCTTGCAGCCATATTGCTCCGAAATCAATCGAATAAGGCACGTCAGCCACTACCGCCCGGTCCCAAAGGCCTACCGCTGGTAGGAAACCTGAACGACTTGCCCAAGCCCGGCGCACTTGAGGCGCATCACTGGTTGGAGCATAAAAAGCTATATGGTCGGTTATAAAGATGATTGAACGTGCCCTGTGCATACGAGCTTTGGCTGATCTATGTGGCTGGACGCCGTCATCAACGAACAGGCCCGATAAGCTCTGTAACTGTCTTCGGCCAGTCAATCATCATTATCAACGATCCACAACTTGCGTTTGAGCTGTTTGAGAAGAGGTCTTCGAAGTATTCATCGCGGCCTAAGCAGCTCTTTGCTTGTGAATTGTACGTCCTTGCTACTATTGTCAATCTTCGCGCGCTGTTAACGTGGGCTATGTTAGGGTGGGATGGGAGAACACGCTTGGAATGTCCCCGTATAATAGAAGATTTCGGGCTATGCGCAAAAATTTAACCCGTGTCATCGGTTCCAACTCGGCTGTTGCACAATTTGGTCATCTACAGACGGCCGAGGTAGGCCATTTTCTTCTCCATGTTCTGAATGGCCCAGGAAATCTTGTAGATCATATCAGGAAGTGAGTCTCTTGCTCCCAGGTTGACTTAGAAGGGCATGGACTTCCTACTAACGCCCTGGATCAGGGCGGTTGGCACAATCGTCTTAAAAATCACCTACGGCTATACAGCAGAACCTCATCATGAGGACGTCTTGATCAATATGGTTGGTGACGCTATGGATAAGTTTGCGCGCGCTGCAGTACCCGGAGCTTTTCTAGTGGATTTGTTCCCCTTCTGTAAGCACCATCTCTGATCGGCATCGCCACCCATGCGACCGAGTCCTAATTGGGAAATAGTGAACCAACTCCCGGACTGGGTGCCTGGCACTGCCTGGAAGAAAACCGCTCGCCAATGGGAATCTGAGCTACTTTGCGTAACGGACGTGCCTTATACGTTCGTCAAGCACCAAATGGCGCAAGGCAATTATGAGACGTCGTTCATGTCGCGACTCATTGAAGCAGGGGACTCAGACCCGGAGGCAAGTGATATCAACAAATGGTCGGCGATGTCTTTATACGCAGCAGGAGCAGATACAGTGAGTCCTCCTTTGGCCGATATGCCGCCAATTTCTAACATATCCAGACCGTGTCGGCAATTGCAACCTTCTACTTAGCGATGACGATATATCCGGAGGTGCAGAGGCTTGGCCAAGAGGAGATCGATCGGGTCATAGGAAGTGACCGGCTACCTACATTGGCAGACCGTGGTGATCTCCCATATATCGATGCCATTGTGAAGGAAACTCTTCGTTGGCACCCAGTCGCCCCGATGGGTCTGCCACATCAAAGCACGGAAGACGATGTTTGCGAAGGATACTTCATTCCGAAAGGATCTATGCTGTTTGCGAATGTCTGGTAAGCAAAGGCCCTCTGGTCATCTCCCTTCTGAATCGGACATGTCTGATATACATTCGGCAAAGGCACTTCACGCACGATCCTGAAATCCATCCCGAACCTGAAACTTTCAAGCCTGAACGGTTCTTGCCCATAGGCAGCCACAAACCAGAGCCCGATCCGCATAAGTTCGTCTTCGGTTTCGGGCGACGCATATGCCCGGGAAGCATCCTTGCCGATACGACCTTATTCCTCATGGTCGCGCAATCTCTAGCAGTGTTCAACGTGAGTAGATCTTCTGAGATCGGAGCGGGTGCCGCGTGCAAGCCTGAGTTCCAGGCCGGCGTAGTGAGCCACCCTTTGCCGTTCAAGAATGCGATCAAGCCAAGGTCGCCCCATCATGAGACGCTCATCAAATCACTCGAGGATATCTATCCCTGGCAGCAGAGCGATGGGGAAACTCTGGAGCATATCTCTCAATGAAATGAACTACCAGTATATAGCTTCCGATTTGGTTTCCGTTGATGTATTACTTAGTAGTACGGTATATGTGAATTACAATTATATCTTCATGATTTGCACTCTAACCGTAAAGTCATGCACGTTGAGCCGTTACAATAACAAAAGAAAACAGGGAAAAGGAAAAGAACAGCACAGTCAGATGTGGCTAGGCTAAGCTTACAGGCTCACACGCTACCCATCTTGCCGAACACAGCTTGCGTAGCTTCATCTCTAGCCGCATTCTCCGCGCCGTGGTACCGGCATCGCGGATAGAGAGCACACATACTGCGTAGATTCGCGGTAATTGAGCTGGAGCTGGCCCCTTTTGGTCTCCAAGACAAGGATAGCCCGGTGGCTTTCTGTCATCTCAGCATCTTGCATTTCGAGCGCACACTACCTACATGTAGGTACTTTACACTACTACTACGTACCTTGCTTACGTACCTCGAGATAGAGGTACCGGTACCTTTGATACGTGATCCTCACAAATAAGGTATACCCGTAGCACAGCTCACTGGACCAAGGCAGTGATGCCCCGTTTCACCACATGTCAAGCAACGAGACGGTTTCTTCTTTGTCGTTTACTTTGTCTATCCTTCATCGTTTTCGCTTGGATGTGAGCTGCGATCTATACAGGAGGTTGCAAGATTCGGCAGCGCTAGCGTTAGCGTACCGGGTGTGCATTAGCTGTACATTAGCGTACCTACAACATGGGACCGAACTTGGGGTAGAGCAGCATCTGGAACTGCGCCCAAGGTATTCTACAATTCTACATGCAGATAAGACGCCAAAAGAAATAGATGCGTATGCGTATGTACCGAGATGGCTGGTTGGGGGCATGTTGTCCCGACCAATTGCACCGCAAAACACACCGCTCCTCTCGTCCGGACGTTAGACTGGGGACTTGCGAATTCTTTTTTGCGGCTGAAGTGAACTTCCTGCGGACCGTGACAACTGGGACGGTTCTTACGTGTACTATAACTTGATCGATAGTGAAACGCATCGTGGTTGGACGACGCATCCCGTAACGCATCCCGTACATGTACGTGCCACCATTGGCATGCAGTCATTAATTCTCGTACGGACGCAGACCTACGCATAGAGCTGGACGCGTTGCGGTGCTTTGAAGGCGCGACCATTATTCTTGCGGACCAATCGGCCGAACTGACGAAGACGATGCACATATCCATGTTCGGCGAAACTCATACTCGGCCATGTCCCTGTCCATCTCCATCTCCATCTCATCTCCATCTCCACATGATAGAGGGCCACGAGGGACTCTTACTGCGCAAGTAGGAGTAAGGAGGGCAGGCACGGCAACTTGCCCGGGCGCCAATCACCGGAGATCTACGCTGCCATGTATTAGACTCTCACTGCGGGGGGTCAATATGCACGACCGTGTTATGATCCGGTGTTGTGCACGACGGTTATGGAATCCCTCTCGTTTCCTGGGTAAAATAGATACCGGCTTCAAGTCCGGTGATATTATCTGCATACTTCTAAATTCACATACCTATTTGTCCTGTGCTCTAATTGAAAGACCGTGCAGTTTACATACCACTTATGATGACGACGTTGGCAACCCATCCAATTGTCCGATCGTGGAGGGGCTACTACTCCCCCAGGGATTTTACCAGTATCGTGTAAGCGAGACTTAGAAGGGAAATGACAGTATATTTCCGACGCCAAGGACGACCTGCTCAGCGTTATCTTCATATGCAAGCGAATCACAGCATTTAGTCACGGGTCCTGGGGTTTGTGCTTGAGCCACTGAATCTAATTTCGTCGGATTCTTGGGTCAACAATATATGAACCTGACCTTTTATGTACCTGGATTTTGAAGGCATCTCCATCGTGATACAACATCACGGCATCTACCGTAGACAAGACTGCTTCAGGTCGGGAGGACCGAAAGAGCCTGTCATCCAAGGTAGTATGCTTAAGTTAAACCATGAAGTCATCGAAAAAGACATCCCCGCAGCATCTGACCACCAAACCATCTTAACCGGGCTTGTGTTGCGATCCTCGTTTTGTGTCTGTAGGCCCGCGACCTCGCCGAAAGACATCTCTTTTCAGGCGCCACCATTTTCGCCGTTGAGCTTGGAGTTGAGAGACTTGATTACTCTGGCGCAATCGGCAAGTGCCCTCTGAGACTGGTCGCGTTCTCGCTTAGCGAGTGTCAGATCTCTCGTAGCGTCCTTCCACCGGGTTTCAGCTTGAGTGAAATACTTCGAATCACGATCGTCATATTGGCGCTCAAGGTTTGCGATCGCCTCTTCTCGATCACGCTGGGATGCTTTAAACGCTTTGAGAAATTTCTCCTGTTTGACTTGCGCACGCCGCCATTCCGAAGTCTTTCTCTTGACCTCTCGCTTAGCGTCCCGGAGCTGAACTTCTTGGTTATCACATCTGAATTTCGTGGCTTCAATCTCTTGTGTCAAGCTATGTATTTGTGTCTTGGCTTCCCCGAGCTCCCTGAGGGCCTGGTCCCGCTCTGAAATTGCCTTCTTGAGCTGGATTCCTCGCGCCTCAGCCTCCCTGTCCTTACGGCCATCTTCGAGAACCTCAGCCCGCCTCTTGCGTGACTGTTGTTGGGGAGGGGTGCTGTTGTTAATATTCATGGACCCTTTTGTAGTGATGCTGATGCATTGATCCTCGGTTAGGTCGATCCATGAAGCCACGCTGAGAGCCGCAGGTGCGCTTCGTCGGTCGACGTAGACGTGGTTTTCTGAGCGGGTAGCTACTTTCTTCAGCCCTCCCACATATGTGTCTATGATTTGATGGAAGATTGTATAATCCTAGAAGATTTGCAAGTCAATCGATGGTGATAGACGACCGAGCTATTCGAGAAACCCGGTATTCATAGCGATAATGATATGAGTTTGAGGTCAAACTGGCTGGTTGACTCACCTTCAGTCTGGTCCTAGTGACTTTCTTTGCCACTCTCATATAGAACAACCCAGTCGAAGCTGGATAATTCTCATTTTCAAAGACATTGCAAGCTGCTTCGAAAATAACTGCTACCCGGGCGGCAAGTGTTGCCTCGGTCAAATGTCTCCATGATGACTTGCCTAGCATGACCTTCTCAAAGTTCTTAAGATCAACCCCTGTGAGCAGTGGTTCCTGGGGGAACTCAAACCCGTCCAGACGTGTAAGGGCACGCCAGAGTCCGTGCTCAAGACGTTGAGTATTAGCGGAGGCGTGAAAGGACATGATGCTGAATTTGGGGCTGATACTAGAGGGGGCACCGCGATTGCCATTGAAGGGTGAGCTGGAACAGACAATTGAAAGGGCGACACTATCGGGACTATGTCATCTAAAGACGTAGAATTGTCAAGTCCTTGCATTAGGGATATGGCTAATGGTGTAAAAAGGGGTGTATCAAATGTATGAGACGGAGGCTTCTTTGGTAGATGTGCAGTTCAATATAGGTCTTCAATCTAGGCCATGCGACAGATATACTCGGGAGACGCACCAAGTCTTTTATAAACAGTGATGGCAAAGAATCCCGGAGGCTAGAACGACGAGGCGGTTAGCTGTTGCGCATACCTACGTGTAAGTAGGTACCTACTTACCTAAGTTAGTAGGTAGGTAATATATAGGTATTGGGAGGCTGGACGTAGATGACCTAGAGGTCACATGTGCTTCCGAAGCCTCAAGTGCTTGTAATGAATCTTGTTGTTGTGTAGACCAAAGTGCGATTATAACTGCTAACGTAGGTGCCTCACCTACCTGCCTCTAAATAGCTACTTAAGTACCTAGAGGTAGGTGCATACCTACCTGTAGGTAGGTACTTAAGTAGGTACCTAGTTAGTTGATTGTTGAAGTAGGTGATACGGACAATTAAGCAGCAGTAGGTAATGAGTGAAGGGCAAAGCAGCATGTTACTTACTTAAGTATGTTAGGTAATTGCGCTCTCTCTACTATACATACCTTCCTAGGTAGGTACCAGTAAGGTACAAAGACGGGGAAGCTGCAGCACGTCACTATTACTATGAGGTATCTAGGTAGGTAGATATAAGAGCTATTCCATAATTACCTCACCTGAAAGAGCTTCCGTGATATACCTCCTTGAAGTTGTCTGAGGCATCTTATTTCGACTCAAATTTGCGAATGTTGGCAAAACATCTCCGAGAGTCCTAAAAGCCTTAAAATAGCATGAAGTGGCATCGGAGAAACCTCACCATTTCATTATTGTCCTCTGTGTTGGTTGTTGCGATGCTGGGAGTTTGCGGGAGGCTACAGAAAGGATAAAAAAAACAAAAACAAACTGGGCTGTAATCAAGGTGTTCCCGTTTATCTAACGATCTAATATATTTTACGCCCGTCACTATTATAGTACAGCATGTGCCATGAGGAATTCAGGAGAGACAAAGTAAACACGGTTCATTTGAAGTTTCGCAGCAACCATCAGGTATTGTCTAGTCTTGGATGTTGAGATATTGTATGTTCGACATATAGGCACGTATGGCAAAGGTAATCCTGAATAATAGTGAACGTACCTAAGCAACTGGGCCCTCCCGTCAACAAACTATAGCACCCCTAAATATTTGGTGAAGTATGTATGCCCAACAGTAGGAAAAGTGAGATAATTGCAGGAAAGATAAATTTTCAATTCGTTATTTCTACAGGTACCTGACATAGCTGAGAAATGGGGAGTATTAGATATTACGCGGTCCGTGTCCTGTAGCTAGAGCACACTTCTCGTGCTGTTGGTAGTTATAGTATCTACCTAACAACACCTAGGTATAATATTCTCATCGAGGCCTTGGATTTCTTTCCTTTTCTTAGTTCCTGAACTCCTGTAGCTATCTAGAAGTCCTCGGCGATGATAGGACGTGGGTGGAGCCGCTGTACCTGGAATCGGAGAATGAGGGCAATAGCAGAAAGAACTAGAAAGAAGACAGAGACCACTATCAGACCGGTGGTGACCGCCGACGGGGATCGTGCGCTGTCTCGAACCGGCATCCTTGCCGTGTTGACATAATCTGGTCGCAGAGGTTTTCACGTGAAAGGGCTGAAATTGGTGCCGAGTTTCGACTAGATTTACTTATACCTACCACTAGTAGACATGGCCGTAAAGGCCGTAAGGACCGTTATACCAGAGGCCGAGTAACCCGGGGACTCAAGTGCATCCTGAGTCTTCGAGGGGCCGGCCAGGAGCCAATGGGCTTCGGTGGCCGTTTATGTGGTGCGCGTTTAAATAGCATCGTGTAGCCGGCAGCAGGGTACAACCTCATCTGCGTTGCTGATCCGACAACATACAGATCCTTGGGGCCCACACAAGGAAGCAGGTAGAAATACCGAAAGGAGTCCTATGTTACAGGCTGCTAAAAGCTCTCTCGCCCAATACGCATTGTAGTACCTACCTAGTAGTTAATATAGACAGGAAAGGTGTGTTCTTGCGAGACAAGGCGACTATACGCGGCTGCTAAAAGAGTACCAACCGCTTACCAGGTATGTAAGTATGTAACATGTAGCTACATTATGTAGGTATATGTGAACATAGGTACATAGTAGATATTTAGGCATCTTAAGGCTACCTTAATACCTACCTACATACTTCTTACCTATCTCTTGTCCGTCCAGGATCCCCTACTTAAACCGACATGGATCAATCACCTTGATGAGTTCTTTGCGGATAGTGGGTTTGTAGAAGTCGAGAGAGTCACCAGAGATGTACCACGTCACTTGGCTTTCAAATTCCATGAAGCCGATCTCATGATCCATGATCAGATTACATGGAAGACGAAAACGAGTACATGGCTGGTGAAGTAAAGCGTCTCCTCCCCGCAGCCGTTGAAGAGACCACCAGACTAGGAGCCTGTATCACCTTGCTGAGATACCTGGTAGTCGGAAAGAAGCATTGAGCGCCCGACTCACGCTTCCAAGGCTGTTTAGGAGGTTGAACGGTTTGTTAATCGGTCGACGTGAGAAAGACTGTGGATTCAAGTGTCTGAGACATACTGCGTATAGCGTTAAGAATTTCAGAATTTTAGAAGATAGACAGGGGGCACCATTGACCATTTCTAGGTAGAAATACTAACCGTATTTAGATACGCCGGCACCACAACGACAGTAACGACAGCGGACCATCGAATTGGTTCGTATAACAATATTCGCTGCGTCAGTTCCCGCCCGGCTTTCTCTCCATATACCTGATCACGTACTGCCCCCACTGGCCGTCATCATCCCGGCCCGCCACCGCCATGGTCGCCTCGCCGTTGCGCGGCGGCCGCGGCGCATAGTCGTCGAGGTCGATCCTGAGCTCGCGCCGCGTCACGAACCCTGCCTTGCTGTACGCAACATAGGCCCGGTGCGACGAGTGCACCCAGATCGACAAGCCCCGCTCGTCCGCAATGGCGTTGCCATGGCGCAGCAGCGCTCTCCCGATGCCCCGTCCCTCGTGGCTGGGTGACACCGCGAGCCCAACGACGAACATGCACGGCGTGTCCGCGGGGACCAAGTTCTGCAGCCAGTACTGTGTTTCGGCCTCCTCGAGCGCGTGGAGGCGCTCGACGGAATCTCCCTCTTCCGCCTCGTTGCCACGTGCTTGCGGCCTGCCCGGCTCCACTGTCTTGTCCTCTCCCGCCGAATCGCCGCCGCCGGTGCCGCTCGACGGAGCGCGCCTCTGACCCCCGCCAGAAAACGCCCAGCTCGCATGCCCGACGACGATGCCCTGATTGTCTACCGCTTTCACGCAGATAAAGTTCTGCTGCTTGAGGTTCTCCTCTAGGCCTGAGCGTGCTATAGTGAACATGTCGTATGGTTGCTGACCTAGCTGTTTCACAATCGTATGCGGATCTGTGGCAAAGGCGGCAGCGGAGAGCCTGGCACAGGCCGGGATGTCGGGCACGTCAAGAGGCTGTATGAAGAGAGGCATGTCTTGTGCGCCTGCAGATGAAGATGTTGGCGAAGAAAGCATGACGAGAGGGGCTGGAAATCTCGCTCGTCTTAGCGGTCGCGATGATAATTGTGACTGTTGAGGTTTTAGGTCAGAAAATGCGAAATGCGCACCGTGACTGGGGGGTCGTCATGTTAGGCCGTGTAAGTTTCTTTTGACACGCAAGCTACACAACAACCTCATTCAAGTATACTGTCGGGACCAGTAAACACCTAGAATACCTAGGAATTTTATACGTCACCTGGGATGTACTCAGTCCACAAGTAAAATGTACTATAGCAAGGTTAATAATAAAATGTAGGTCCAGTAACAATTAAAAAAGCGGGATTACCGTTATAATTGCTGTATTATAAGATGTAGGTACCTAGGCCGGCAACCAATCGTCTTTCAATGCATTCTGTAATTCTGCTTTATGCCTAAGTTTTATACGAACAGCTTGAATAGAAGGTTGAGCTACTATGAAATGGACAATTCAAGCAATATTTTAATTTAAAATCTAAAACACGCCTTGGTAGTGTGTGAACCATGTAGCGCAACTATGATGATGAGCCTTGAGAAAGTGTGTCTAGGTGCTAGAAAAGATCAAGCCCCCTGTCGACCTTTAGAACCACTTATGCCACGATGCTTGTTTTAGCGCCGCATCTACCCGCGTTTAAGCAGAGCACGATCTGAAGATCCAAAGAGCTAAGCCCCATATGGGTTGAATATCAGGCACTAGTTAGTATTTTAAGCCTCAGTCCAAGGCAAGTCCCGATCCATATACACCAAGTACACTTAGCACCAGATATAGCAAGATTGGGAGGTAGTTGAATGGCTCGAAGTGAAAGTGGTTGATGTGAAACAAGAATCACTATGAAACATAAAGCATAGAAGGTAAAATGTAGAAGCTTAAGGTAGAACAAAAAAGGGTGAAAGGGGTAAAAATGAAAAAAAGTAGAACTTATATACTACATTATACAGCTAATAGCCAATTTTGTAATTCGTACCATCCCTATATTTACAAGTCGGTGCTCACCGATTCATTAATTCGTTGGTTTTGCTGCGAGATTAATTTTAGTATTAAATATTGCATTGAGACAGGTAAGTAATGTTCACGTTAAGATATTGTTAAGAGGCTAACAAAACCCACTGTGTAGAACATCGTCAATTAAAACAGCTGCTACAATATTTGTAATACACCTTATTGTGATCCTTCGAACTGCATTCTGTATGTATGCTGCTATTATGACAACTAGAATAGGCTTTCACTATTTCCCTCGCGTCTAGCTAGCATCTTCTGCCCTGGCCAGGCGAAGAGGAATTCGTGCATGAGCAAGTTCTTTGGCCTTATTTCACCAAGTAAGAATTCAAATTCATATTCAGTCAAGAACTTGACAAGGACGATCTTAACGATTTGACTTGCAAAGAAGCGTCCTGTGCATGCCTTTTTCCCATACCCGAAGTTGAGGTTTATCCGGGTTCTACCCAATCACGCGAAAAGACAAGGGGAATGGGAGTTAAGTAGGCTAGCTCTTGCACTCTACGTGATCGCATGGCCAGACTTCGTCGCGTCTTCTGGCCCTATGCTGCTCGCATATAGTACGGTAAGACATGGCCAAGTCTAAGCGTAAGGACTTCTACGGTGCCCGCATCGGAGGGATACTCGGCGTAAACGATAACGTGGAAGAATGCACGGCCTAGGTAAACGGCGACTTTATACAGTTTAATTATACGATAGATTATTGCAAGCTCCGACTTGGAGGCTTGCTGGTATTCGTAGTGGCTGAACTAGGTATAATAAAAGTTACTTATCAAGTCCTTTCCCCCTTTGGAAATCTTTTGAAGTTTCTAGTCTCTGTAAGAGGCTACCACTAAGCAATCAGATTTAAATCCATCAGGATTTTCAGTATATGTTTGCTCGAATCAACAACATTTTGCCCCGACGTGTACCATCGTTGGTTCAAAGGGCGATCTGAAACCCAACACCTGGAACTAAGCAAAAATAGTCTTGCTCAACCTTGTTCCCAAGCTTTCTCTCATGAATCTATAGGCTCGAGCCTGTGTCGCCTACGTTTCCTCGGATTGCCTGTATCCATGCCCTTCTCGAATGTGTTTATTGTATAATTTTCGTCATAGCTGCGCTTCAGGCAAGGCAGTGGACTGCATAACGAGGGAAAAACTAATTCTACTTTGGCCTCTAACACATGAAGTGGTAGCAAAGGGTGGGCGGCGTGCTCCATGAAAACACGAATGGCTTTCACCGTCAGGAGGCTACCGCGGCGCGAAACTGAAATATCCCCTCCGGAAATGCTGGCTTTGCGATAAGAGAGAAGATGGTCAAGAAATAGGCAGATAAACTTCATCATCGTCGTCCGTGCTTGTATGCCTACTCGCTTTGGGATCTCTATCGCAGAGAGAGCAGTTTCCGTCTGACGGCCTTCAGGGAGAGCCTCTTCCAGGAGTAGCTGTAGGTCCGAGCAAGCCAAGTTCAAGTTGGATTTTCGCATCATGAAGTCTAATACCTCAATATATATCTCCTGGGCTTCCAGGAGCTCGGGATTTTCGAATGAAGCCAAAAGGAAACTGGCCCAGATGGGCATCGGAGATGATGGTTTAGCACTTAGCATACTGGTGTTGGCGTCAGCGCCACTCTCGAGGAGTACTCTAAATACCCCATGGCTTAGAGCATTTATCATGCGATGTGCTGTCGTATTGAAGACCACGGCTGGAGGCCTTAAATGCTGACCAGATAATGGAAGTGATTCTTTGGACAGGTTCAATGTAGGAACGACCTTCGCGCAGAACTCAGACCATGGAGTAGAGTGATGTCCCGTATTACCTGGCCTATAGGTTTGATTCAAGCTGTGACCAAGCTGAAAAAGACGTTGTATAAGTTTCAAGCGCGCGTCAGACCACAGCGACGGGTCGTTCACCGACGCCACTGACGGTTCGCAGTCGAGGGCCCAAGCCAACGGAGGCTTTCGAAACTTGGCGAAATAGTCGGGATGCTGCTGTAGCTTTTGCATCACATAATCGTATAGAGCATTCCCTACGGCGCACTCGCGAAAAACAGCCGTGCCACTTACAATGTAGCCGATGCTAGAATTTCCCGCCCTGGCCTGTTGAAAAATAGTCTCAACTGACCACTCGAGGTCATCAAGTATCTCTTCAATGTGCTTGCCATTCTGGGGCTGTGCGCGACGGCTGTAAGGAAGCGCTTCATTGAGTATCTGAACTAAGTGGCGCTCCAACTGATGTGGTCCTGGACTAGCGGCCGGCTTTCGGATGAACTGACTGTGTTTGATCAGCGCAGCATATCCTTGAAAAATGGAGAAGCATGGGTCGAATTCTACCTTTGCTGTTCGACACAAGAATTCCCACATGTCCCTGGTCCGAAGGAAGTCGCTGACTGTGCGGTGCAGGAACTCGACGTGTGTACCGTTGATCTCAAGAAGTCCTTTACATCGAGAATTGAGACGCCTGTAGAACTGCTTTCGTAGCGCTTCCCACCGAGTCTCATCCCAGTCTTCCATAGTTTCTCTAGTCGCGTAGGTCATCTTGTTGTACTCCTGTTCGTGGAAAACGTAGACCGAAAATGGCAGAGGTCCATCAGCTACCATAGCCATTAGTAGATAGTTGGCCATTTTTTCGCGGTAGAACGCGTCAACAGAGTCCATTATATGCTGGAAGAAGCTTTCAAGATCATCCGGTATGGCATCAAGTCGCTGCCGAAGCTCGTCGATCGTATCGTAGTTGGTCATTCCCTCCTGGAGGAGCCTGGCAGCAAGATAAACCCACAAAAACACACCGTGTGCCCTCTCTGTGACCTCAGTGACTAGTAAGACTGCCGACTCGGCTTCGGAGACCATGATGCTCCAACGGGGGTGGCCATGCAGTTGACTTTCCACATAGTTTCGAATGTCTTGCTTGGTAAGGTTATGAATGCACAGCTTCTCTTCTTGCGCGCCGAAGTTTTCTTCAAATACGTTCCATGGCCGACTCGAGAAGAAAATCTTGACTTTAGACGATTTACACAAGTCTTTGAGAATTCGGCAAATTATTATATGATCTCCGCTAAACTCATCAAGCCCGTCGATAAAGAAACAGATCTTGACCTTCAAAGTCCTCGTCACCTCTTCGGTGATCTTCGACATGCCATCCTGGAGCTCGGTGAGCGTCCAGGAATTTTCGATCTTGGATGAATTGGACTGGTCCTGTGTTACCTCACGCCATCGCTCCGGGAGAACAGTAGAAATGAGGCCCGGCGCCTGACGAAGGATATGGTACAGTAGAGAACGTAGAAGGCCTTCGAGAGACCTCTGAATGGGGGTTCCACCCAAATCAAAGTAATGGCATGCGAGTATGGCGTGGTCTGGAAAAGCCCAATGGCGGAGGGCTTCTCCCGTGTTGGGGTGATCGGCGACGAATTTCATGAAGGTAGACTTCCCAGCCCCAGGTTTTCCTGATACCCAGAAGGTACCATTCCCGTGTTCCAACCAAGCTAGTATCTCCTTTCCGGCGCGGCTTCTCTGCGATGCATTGTCAAATACCCAATTAAAAGTACTCTGATGGGCATGGTGAATCTTGGCGTGCCTTGCCCGTCTCCTGTCGTAGTCAAGATCGGCGAGAACACTATGCTCCTTGGCGTAAGTCTTGCCGGTCACCGATAACATCGATACTCTCGTGGTGAGCATGTCGATTTCATCTCTAGAGAGGCTGGTTTTGCCGTTTTGGTTGCTGAGATTAGCGATTTGTGCCCGGAGCTGGTGAAGCTCGTTTTCCAAGCTTTCGAGCTGCTCGCGCCTCTGGACCTGTGCCTTCTTCGCCATGGAGCAGAGTTCATGAACTTGCAATGCAACCTCATCGACAGCTTGGTTCGAGATAGCGCACAGATGAAGTACCATCTGGCTCTGATAGCCTTCGATGCGTTCTTGGAGCTCCTTGACTTCCTTAGCCTTGGCCACCTCCTTCAATGCCACAATGAATGACGCCCACCATCGTGGTCCGGTAACGCTGCTTGTCTTCAAGCGGTTGACAATCGCTAGCAGATGATCGCAGTCCTGTTTGCATCTAGCAGCCAAGCTCCCGAGCGCGACGGCTCTTCGATTTGCCAGCAGCTGAAGGTTCCCAGGGAAGGGTTGTAGGTGTCCACCGCATTGGGTGCCCAGGTCCGAGCTGAAACCAGACAGTAGACGGTAGATTCCATCGAGGGTCTCAGTTTCGATTGAATGGCCGGTGACATAGATTCTCTTTGCGCCATTGATGAGACTGACTGCAAATTGGACGAATTGGACGACGGTCCCTGCCAGGCTCAGGGCAGACAACGGATCCATCTCTGATTCCGACGAATCGTGCCAGGAGGAGAGTATCTCTTAATAATGGGTGGGGAAGCCGAAGCTATTCTATCATCGATGAGCTAACGTGTGTTTCAATACCGCTGCTCAACTCGATCCGCCGGTCAAATATGCTGTTTTATGCTGTTTGATGCTGTTTGGTCGGGCGCCAAGAACTCGATGATGGAACTGCATATGGGATGAGTCCCCGAACGCATTCAGCACAACGGCGGCATATTGAAAACACATCTGTATCGGCAGCGCGATTGTACTGGAAGTGATTGAAATGCTCTGGAATAGCGTCCAAGTGTGAAGTTCGAGCAGGCGGCCGCTGCAGCAATGTCGCTACTTGGGCACGCAACCCAACCTGCAGCACAGCCCCCAGTCGGTAGCATAGCCACAGCTTCAACCCTACAGTATGACGAAGTACGCCGACGAAGCAGGCTTGCCGTTGAGAATGCATCAAATACAGTGTTTTTCATTTCAAACATAAGGCACAGCAGTACTAGGTGTCAAAGAGCTACTATGAATTCACTACGCTCCGAAGAAGTGACAGGCTGCTCGGAATGATAGTGGTCGTTCCTCATTATTGAGCCTTTCAATGGTGGAGGAGGTCGCCCTGTCGATGTTCGCCCGCGTGTCGTTGGAAACCACTTGAAGAATCGATCGGATCACCTGGGTGTTTCAAGTCCCAATCATGAATCATACCTACGAAGTCCGGCTATGGCCCGTGATCTCTGTAGTGTTCGAGGGACTAGACCATTTGATTAAGTATTTCCCTCCAGAGAAGATGCTCAGTCTTGCTCATGGTGCGCCGATGTTTCCAATTTCCAAGTTGATATTTCGGTCTCTCAAGTCGTGGTCTCATTTATCCATGCAAGGATTGTCTGGGCGGTTTGAAGAAATTGAAAAGGCGTCTCAATGCAGTTCGACCGAATCAAGTTGACGATTTCGCCACTCGTCTCCGTTGGCTCTGGAGGGTAATTGTGCAAAGCATAAAGGTATCCACAAGCAATGCGGCATTGCAAAGCTGGGGCCAATGAGCTATTCTAGACTTGGGGTGACAACGAAGGGACCAAAGGCATAATAGGTTGTTTTTGGTACCCATGAAGCTCAAGATGGCGTAAGTAAGCAGGGGTATTGTGTTGAAGATGTGTAAGCGAGGCGCTCTTTCAAAAGGCGCGTTATATGGGTATAGGAGAGGTGTGTTGGACGCGCGAATGACAAATGACTCTGAACTTAGATTTAATAGACATATAACAAGATGTAGAGAGAACCGATTATAGAATAACAGTTCTTTTTAAATGTTCATTACTTCCGTTCAACTCAAACAGAAAATCTGAACCCTATAAATCCTAATCATTTAATTAATTCTCTTTTTATTCATTGCTTGATAGTCTCTAGCGGTAGCGGCAAAATCAGTATAAATAACATCTCCGAGTTAATGATGATTAGCCTGTTCCAACGCCAAACCGGTACTAGCGCCTGCGTCGACTAGTGTCACAACCAGCTTTAGGTGATCATAGTGAAATCATCGATCCCCAAGGAAAACTGTCGGTGAAATAGATATATCTAATAGGGATGAGCAAGAATTATGCTGACCAGAGCCTATGTCACCGCTACAGCGTTCCCCCAGGTTCTTGCGGCGGCAGCGGGCCTCTCCCGACTCCATTGCCGCTCAGCTTGTCTTCTGTACACTGGACTCACGGATGCTGACTATGCCAAGCTCTCCGGCATCTTAACTACTTGGATAAAAGCTATTCGAGACGCCTCAGACCCTGTGTTTTAAAACTAGATAGATTGCTATGGTGGTTTATTGTCAGTCTTCGCTTACCATTACATTGAGACTAGGCCGCTACCATAACCCTTAGTACGATGGGAAACATGAGAACTCTAATTCCAGCCTGAATTTGGTTATGTAAAACCAAGTTCTATGACCGCCGGCGTGGTCGGTCAATCGGAACCCCAAATTCTACTCCGTCATAAGTCATTTATAAAGTCCGATCTAGTAGAAAACGAAAGGACCTTTCTACCGCACTACCTCGCCTTACACCTCTTTAATTTTTAAAAAGGCGCTCATGAAACAATATGTCATCAGCGTACCCATTCAATTATCCCTTACATCACACGCCCATATCCTCAAGACAGCCAAAACTATCAGCGTAGTCTCTTAATCACGGCACGATCGGTACGGATAGATGCTTACTTAGCATGAGAGTACTAATTTTAATATCTTTCGCTTAGCAGTCGTTGTCGGCTTCTTTATGAGTAGATTTTATAGAGTAAAGCCTCTGGCTGTGTGTCAGGGACTAGGGTCGCAGCAGGGTAGAAGGAGCTTAATTGTGGGGAGACAGTCTAGTATTTACTATATAAGGATGAGTTCCCTTCCAATACTTTCTGGGGGGACTCAGGAATCAATAATATTGAGCCCTTACCCATAACTACGACCTAGCAGCTACCCTTCCGTGACTTAACTTCACTCTGGAGACAAACATCTCTGACACTGTGGGTGGAAGAAATCTAGATGAAGTGTACGGGTGTGATCTTCTAGTCGCCTATGAAATACAGCCTTTACATTACTCCTAATTAGGCGACCCCTATCATCCTTGGTGTCGAGTACCACCAGAGTATCGACCAAACGAAGAGAACGTTCGTTACGACATCTGGACGGAGAAAAATTGTTGGAGCGACAAATGACTTATCGGCTCACAATTCACTAATCTCAATATTATCTAGTTGAAAATTATTCACTTAGTCAAGGGTCTCATGAAGCGTGAGATCAGAGTAGAATTTGATCGTCAAAAGATTGGCATTTTACCGTATTTTGCCAGAATAACCACCCGACTATCTATCTTAATAAAACACAACACTTTAGGACTATTATAGAAACAAAAATTTAGCTTGGTCACAGCATGTTATGATTAAACGTCTCGCGGGAGGATAAGCCGGCGGAAATATTCAACGAACCGTGTACCTCACACGAATGATGCATGCTAAAGACTTTCTCGACTCAACTACACATCCATAAGTAATCAACGCGGAACTCCGTAACCGTTGAAAATATGTACGGAACTCAATTGCCGCGTGTGGGAAGACTGTGGATGTTTCTCACCTCATCTCTCTTACTGTATATCGGGCTCATTATGCGTTCTCGTTGGGCGCAAAGCCCGCCGAGACAAGTTCTTCAAGTTCTTCAACAATCCGTACCTGCTAGCATACCTTCTCAGGACCTGTACCAATTCCTGAACCTCAGCGAGCAAGAATGCAGGGATACGTTCCCGAATCTGACTGAAGATCTCGATGCTACAGTTGCGCTTGGCCCGTTCACGCTGAAGCAAACGCACGGCCGAGGGCCTCTTCAAGCTCGGCTCAAAGATGGACAAGTGAGGATCTCCAACGAAATTCTGCAAATATCCTACTAGGCCCCATCTTAACTGTATTGCTGATAGCTTTATATCATCCACTCGGAGGATGAAAACACACTCACGCCTGAACTTCTACAAGTGAGACAGAACTACATAACCATTAGTCACAGCCATTTGATAACACAGATAGGCACGCCAAGCAGCCCTGCACCAAATTAACAGGGCTATCATAACATCGCCTGAGGCCCTGCCGGACACAATCTTCTCCCTGAACGTAAGAGACCAGCCCTACGGGACAGCATGGTCGTACTCGCGTCCTGCGTACGCGGCCTCAGCGTCCGCCATGCCACCTATCACGCGAGCATTTTTAATGCCTCACTTCTCGTTCTGGAACTGGCCACTCCCTTCCGTCGGGTCGATAGCTCGCGCCGCGGAGGCGATATCGCGAATCGAAGAGAGCCTTCCATTCGCGCGAAAGGACCCCCGCGTGGTCTGGCGGGGCTCGCCGCGCTTCAACAGCGCGCATCATCCTACCCTACGACAAGATCTATTGCGCGTCACTGCCGGGGCCAAGTGGGCGGACGTGCGAGCTTTAAATAGCTATGAAGTGGACTTGTCTCATGCGACAATTGCTAAGGATGATAAGGAAATCGAGGGGAAAGCGAGAAAAGGGGGCTCGGGCAACAATGAAGAATTAGAAATGGAAGATGAAGAACAAGAAAGAGACGGGAGAGAACTAGAATATAGAGAAGCAGGAAAAGAGGAGGAGGGAAGCACAGGCATAGGAAACACTACAATAATGATCGAGGACTTTTGCCGCTATAAATACGTCCTATACACGGACGGTGTGACGTACAGCGGACGACTACCATTCCTGCAAATGTGTGGCAGTGTACTGCTGACGCCGCCGATGGCGTGGCGCCAGCTCACGACGCACCTTTTACAACCGGTGTTCTCTCAAGATCTGGTCCCAACAAGGCGGGAGGTTACGGAAGACATGCGCAATGCATGGCCTAAGCGCTATAGCCCCAACGACGCGAATGCCGTGTTCATCTCCCCAGACTGGTCGGATTTGGAGGATATAGTCTTGTGGTTAGAAGATCATCCGGATGTCGCGGCGGGCATCGCCAGGAGACAGAGGGATCTATTCGTTCGGAAAGGATATATCTCTCCTGCTATGGAGACGTGCTATTGGCGCGCGCTTCTAAGGGGCTGGAGTCAAGTTGTGAGACTTGAGGGGGAAGGATGGGACGATAAGGCTGGTGTTAGTTGGGAATCGTTTTCTATAAATTAGGGGCGGGGGTATATGACCAGTCATGAAAGATACCACAGGTTCTAAAGGTACGGATAGATGTCTATCGTTGGGCAATACAAACAAGATATGTAAGGAGTATATTCTGTGAAACGATGCATAGAGAGTATATACGACCACTTCAAACCTTGCTCTTGTTCTCAATAGAACCATCTTCGCCTAGCTAGAGAGTAGATAGGAGGAGATCAACAGCTGACTCCTGTCTTCCGATAGTCCCACTATCAAAGGGACCCTGCCATGAGAACCCGTAGAAATTCGTGCTGTTCCTTGAATTATCATACGCCGACTGCGCGTTTTTCTGTATATATGATTGATACGGATGACCATCTAAGACGGCGTCGAGCTTTGCAAGGCCACGCATAAAAATGCCTTTGAATGCTGTGCCGTTAGGTTCGCAATCATTAGCTGTGGCACATGCGCTTTCTGTGAGGATGCCGTCGGGGGATGGCGAAGCGTCATTCACTACTGCATCAGCGATGCTCCGCGCAGTCTCTATGTAGGAAGCATCAAGCGTCGCGGTCGAGAGTTGAACAAGACCAGCTAGGATAACGCCTTGGTTATATGTCCACACAGGTTGTCCATTGTTCACGCAGGACAGGTCTTCAGTCAGTCCGTCATTGATCAATCCCTTGCTATTGATCATGCCGGTGGTGTTGAACCATTCCCACTCTTTCAAGGCCTGCTTCAAATAGAATGTGTCGCCGGGGATGAGGTTATGCAGCGTGGCTGTGAGCTCGAGAAAGAGTTCATTTGAGATGGCATTATGGTAGGTCATGCTGGGGATATTCCATATTAAACCTCCCCCGCACGTCGTCGTATTCCAATAGTTGTACATGTAGGCTGCGTCCTCTTTCGCGAGGTCCAGGTATGTAGAATCTCCAGTGACTTGGTATAGAGATGCTAAAGCGAGAGCCCACCATCCTGTATCGTCTGTGCTGTCGGCACGGAAGTCACCGCCACCCTCAGGCCACCAAGCCAGAGGGGCACGCTGAGTGTCCACGGTGTAGGCGGCCATGTCTACGTACTCTTCAGACCCAGTCAAGAGCATGTACTCGGCGATGGCTCGTAGGGCTACACCGCTATGCCACCATGGACCCGTGTCCCAGAGTCCAGTTGTTTCGTTGTAGAAAGCATTCATAGCTTCTATGGCAGCACGCACGGTGTTCACATCACCAGGGCCTGCTGCGGTGACACCTTTTACCACCACCAAGAACATCAAAATCGAGTATAGAGGTGGCCAAAGAGACAGGCCAGAAGCTGATTGGGGTGAAACGAGACGCATCCTGAAGAGTCGAGACAACCTTCAGGGGAAACAAGAAGCCATGCTATGGCAAACAGTTAAGGGGTGAAAACTACAGACACCCACTGCATGTTTTATACGAATAGATAAGCGCGGGGAATTCAAGACACAGGCAAGTAATGCTGTCGACTTCATTGGCATCCGTCGACCCGATCAATAAAAGTTACATCCTTCCTTTTGATATATCAGCGCGTGATGTGGTGTTTGGCGACACCGTTACTCCGGAGAACGGCCGTATGTGAAGCTATAGTGTGGTGTTCTCCATCAATAAATTACATGCTCGTTGGGGGTGAAAGATGCAGGCTGACGTGACGATAGGACCAATCGAACAGTCGCGGGACCTGCATGTCGGGATCTTTACCGGGTTTATTGACGCAGGTCCAATGCGCTTATCCTCAACCTGCTTGCCCATTAGGACATACTGCACCGGGTGGCTCGTACGCGTAAGGGAAAGTGTGCCTGTGACATACTGTCAAGGGTCTTCAATTGGTTGGACTCTGGCAGCTATATGGAACTATCATGAGCAGCCCACTTCTCATGGTCATTTGGCGGGAAAGGCTTATTCAGTGTAGAAATACCACTTTCTTCTTTCATTCCCCAGATTCATACTGCGTATGTAAGAGAACAAGGATATGCTGCACGAGGAGAGGGAAAGACCACAGTCAACTCTAGATTGAACAACTTGATGGGATACATTGCGAGCTTCTGGCCTCTACTTGTAACGTTGCGGGTCAACGTCCGTGGCATGAAACATAGGAGAACGAGACTGAGAAGATCCGGGGGGAAGGGCTTGGCTTCGTTGGGGTCCGCATTAACAGAGCTCACGTTGAGCTCTGAAACTTGTTGAACTCATTGGCTACCTTATACGTTGAAATTTGACAGCCTCTGGGACAGTTGTCTTTTCAGAGATCAGATGACAGTTTAGCGAAGACGGCAGTATGATTTCTAGAGGGTTGATTGTGATGTAATGGTGATCAAATAGGTGTAAAAATTATACGCTATTGTAGTAGGGTAGAGAGATGGCGGCTCTCCTGTGTACCCAAATTACCCCCTATTACTATGCTGTGTAGCCTTGTTATTAATATCGTTGCGCGTTTTCATTATCGGATACGTCGTTTATTACGGCCTATAATATCGTGGCTCGTCAAAGACGTGATATCGGTGACCTCGCACACCCTTCCCCCTGAACATGGCAGGGAATCTCCACCCCTCAGGGACTTCATTTTCTTTTACCCTACGATTTCTCGTCTCTGCATCATCATTTATTGCAGCAACATTTTCTTTCTCTTCACTGCCCTTTGGCACGACGAACTTTGCAACTTGCAGCTCCGTATCCGTAATGGTACTTCTAGATACCCTCGCATAACCTACTCGTTGCAAATGCTTGTATAGTATGTACTCACACCAGCGATCCCAGTCGCTAGGATCAACATCGTGCATGCCTGATTTTCGGGAAACGTAGGTGTTATAATTTCCCTTCAACGGTTTCGTAACTAGATAAGAGAGGAGAACAGAAGGCCGCGGCGAAGAGCCCATCAGTTTTGATAGGTACTCTGCCTGCAAACGACGATCCTCGGGATCCTCTTCCTGGCCAGAATGGAAGACAAAGACATCAACTAGTTCCCCATACATATCAAGCGTTGCATGAATAGCTGGTGCAAGCTCGCCTACTGGTGATGGTAAGAGGTGATGCGTCGAGTTGACGATGGGAAATTTAGACAGAAGCGCAGCACCCCATGTGTGCTTATTGGGGCCCGGACCGTAGTCCACATACATGCCCAGTTCCTCGGCGAGAATTTGGGTCGTATCACGATTCCCCATGATAATTCGTTGGAGATCCGACTCTAAAAGCCCGATAACATCGATCTCTAGCTCTTTGATTAAATCGCGCATGCGGTACTCTGAGGACCACATATCGTTGTCAAGTGAAAAGTGTATCGTCCATATTCCGGCTGTCATAACCCTAGACTCTTCATGATAGGGCTTGTAATCATTCGTCGGGAAGCGCGCATATGCTGATACTAGGAAGAAGATGTTGATAGCGCCGAGGGTGAGAGTATAGTATTTGCGATGATGCTTTCGCGCTGCTGACTTCTGTGCCTTGAGCGAACGGGCATTCAGCGTGGTCAAATTAAACACGCCAGCACCAACGAGAAGCATTGTTGTGATCATGATCCAATCGGTGTGTTCGCGAACTAGTGGTCCGCCCGGGACAAAAGCGTAGGCTACAACCCATACGTGAAAGAGAACCAAGAAATTGTAGATCAGGAATCCGAGGCCAAATGTAATGGCCGGGCGCTTTTGGGAAGCAGCTGTAATCAAAGGAATTGTTATTGCCATGAAATAGAAAGCGACGACCAAAGCTCCATAATATCCGAACCAGTTGGCGTGAAGGGTAAGTATGGCGGCCCCAATGCAGCCAAGGCCGAAAACTGTCCATGTGCCGACTAGCCTTGGTCTGTATATACCGGTGAGGAGGCCAGCAGTCATGGAGGCCATAGTAAACCATCCATGAGGAGCAGAGAGCGGTCCGCGTACCGGATAGCCTTCCCACACCCAAAGAATCATGGTGCTGGTGTCTGATAGCAACGAGTGCAGACCGAAAAATAGGCCACTTATACCCAGAGCAGCAAGAATTGAAGATCCGCTCTCTCTACCATCAGTAGGTGTTCCACTGGTCACTGGAATGCGTCGAGTGAACCATAGCGTAGCCAGTACAGCCAATCCCAAGCCAAGGGCATTGTGCCCGCCGTTGTCAGCATTCATGATCGGCCATATTGGATTGTTCGTCCTCCACGCGAACTTCATAGCAGCAGACAAGACCAAACCAGTTATCCAGGCTAGTGATTTGGAATCAAGTTGAGCTTCGTGTGTAGATTTGGAGGATAGTGTTGCTGCCCACGAAAGGCACGCCATAGACACGCCAAATCCGACAGCAAACAGTCGATATGCTGGATCGGTTACCTTCCAGGCCAAGATGCCCGAGAGGGAAAGCAAATGGAAGAGCCGCATGTTTCGCTCAACCAAAGCACGGAACGACTTGATGCCAAGGAAAAGGGGCGAAATAGTCGACAATATAAAAGCCTCATATCCTGAGATACCCATGTGCCATAGTGGGAAGTACCAAATGAGAATACCCATGCTCGTCAGCATAGACCAGAATACATATCCATGGTACACATCAGCAATTGTGTCGAGTAACTCAGACCATGAAAATCTAGTACTGGCTGTGCCCGCTGTTGCTTTGATCTTCTCCTTTTCTAGGGCAACAGTCGACTGGTGTGGACTGTTCAGCCTGAGAACCATTAGATACTGTCCGTTAATATCAATTTAGGCTAGACCACTCTACACACTCGCTCGACGGCTGGTGGACTTGGGTCCAACGACTCTTGAAACCTTCATTTATGAGCACCTCCCAAACGGGGATGATTTGTGCCAAGGACACGCGAGTAAATTGATTGCTGACTCTTTACATCAGACATGCAGCATGGGCAGGTGCACAAGACATGTATCGCAGCCGTGCAGAATTTGATTTTCCTGCGTCTGGTCGCTCCACATCTGTAGTCAAAACTTGGAAAGCAGAGGGTATTATTTGCATGGATAATCTCGACCTCACTGCGGATGCTCCACCCAATGATGAAACTCAACATCTCGGCTACAGTTGTGGAACGGCGGAAGAGACAAGTGCAGAATGATGGACGGCTGTACAGCCCGAGCGAGTGTGCAGGGCGGAATCAAGGCTACCTAGGAAGCCAGTGTACGTACCCCTTGCTAAGACCATTAACATCTTTGACGATGATTTCGAATGTGCCGAAATCTAGGGCGGTAACAGCATCAAAGGCAACATCGTACAAAATTAGAGACCATTCGAAGAAGGAATACGTGGTGTAAGCTAAGACGCGTTAGCAATAAAATAATGCGTCGCCAAAAGAGAGTCACTAACCTCCGGCCACGCGGTGAATCTTATGCTGTATGAAGAAATAAACCATAGGAATAATGGTGGTGAAGAAGGCAGTAGCGATATATTTCCGGTATTTGATTGCCTTAGCATTGGGGGGGCTCAAGGCGAGACATCCAGCAGTCCAAGGAATTGTGGCTACTAAGTATGAGATCATGAAGATGTCGTGCCAGTCATGATCGTCGGTTGAGGTAACATAGGTCCAACCTCCGCAAGTCAATGTACGAAATATTCCCATGGCGGCCACGAGTTTTGGGAGACTCTTGCCAGGACGGGCAGTCAGCAGATACCAGAGTGCAACGAGAGCAAAGCGAGGACCTAAACAAGGCGTCCTAGGTTAGCATCATGGCGGCTTGCTCGTTAGGATGCCTTCGCCCAAATTCACACAACGTCCATGACCCATTCTATTTGTCCATCCCGACGTCTCCATGTGGTCCGATGATTGTCCGCTCGGGAGAGGATTCGGAACATTTCCAACTAGGTGCGCACCATGGTCTCGCCGGCGTATCATCTCCTCCAAGCAAAGGCACATATACCTAAGCGGCTGAACGTACCGGAAGTTATGGCAATGAAGACCATGAAGAATGACCTCTCGGGATATCGGTCGCCAATGGTAGCAGACACGGAAGGGAACCACTCGTCGGGGTAGCCGTAATACTGGTTCCGGACGATCTTATCGAAGTGAAGGGACATGCCGACGATGAGGGCGCTCAAGAATGCAGCTTCAGCAGGACGCAGGTGTTAGTCAGCATATTCTCTCACCCGCATCTAGAATGCAAAACAACAAGCACATGGTAGACAGAGAGATCTGTGTGTGAACTGACTATAGGCGATGCAGGTATGCGCCCAGGACACCCATTTCGCATTGAAGGACACGAGGGCCACCCCGCTATCCTTGTCCTTATATTTGGACATGATGACGATGGTTAATTAGGCAACATACGCGGGGAGGCGGACGGACCGCGGGCGTTGATGAGGAATTGGGATGGGATGGGATAACAAAGCGAGCGAGTGGAGGGAAAGTGTAGAGGCGCCAGGGGACAGGGAGAGAGGCAAAGAGAAGAAATTATTATAATCCCAAAAAAAAGTAAAAGTAAAAAGTAAAACCGAAGGTAATGAAGGCGTCGGGTATTTCGGTGCGCGAGTATTACACATGTACTGATCGCGTCAATGTGCGACAAGCTTCAATAGGTAACTGACCATGTGGGTACAGCTGTACTGCTACCTACTGCGTAGGTATGCTGCGCCGTATCAGCATGTGCAGAGGTAGGCATGTACAGTACCTATACACTTAGACTTTATCTTAGGTTCTTAAGATCTCATAAGGCACGGTGTTTTAAAAGAAGATGAAGCTTCCCTTTTCCATGAATATACCGTATCATTATACCGACCTACCTATGGGCGGTCTTGTCTCACTGCGAAAGGTACATATAGTAGATACCTACATACCTAGGTAGGTAAGTAGCAATGACGGCAACTATAAGGGAAGTACCTACATACATCTATGTAGCATCTACGTAGGTATGTATCCCTGCAATCTAAGTACAAAGCTCAAGCAGCTCTAACGCCTCAACCTAGCCCGATTTAGCTAAATATAGCTCTCAGGTACAGCTGCACAATATGTACTTACTATGCAGATACATAAATTGTTTAATATTGTGATGAGAAAGAGTAGTTTAAAGAACTCGTGTGCCCATAGGTAGTTTAAAAGAATAAAATACATGAGCATCTTACCACCCATGAACTCAGGTTTTAGTATGCACGCAATGAGTTGTATAGAGTTTTGTTTCGCAGTACACGAGCTAGTAAGTATTGAGTACCAACAGGTCCACGTTAAGAGACTGATAAGAACGATAACGACAAGACCCCACCGGGTCTCCAATTTATTATCTTCTATGCTAGATCATCTGTCAGCTTTTTTGTCTGTCAAGAAGACAGGACGCTAGAAAAACGCAGAACTTGACGGCCGACTGTCCTTGCCCACAATTGGGGCACACGCTATACTTTCTTCGCAGCCAATTCGAAAATTCAGTTGAAGCTGTTTGTACAATGGCCGCCGTCGCAGAAAAGGCCAGGTTCTATCTCGAACAAGCTGTCCCCCAACTCCGCGAGTTCGAAGCCAAAGGCATATTCAACCCCGATGAAATACGTTCCCTTGTTCGAAAGCGCACCGACTACGAGCATTTAGTACTGTCTCCCGGAAACAAGGCACAAGATTGGCTTAATTATGTCGCTTGGGAACGGTCTCTGGAAGCTCTTCGCGCCAAACGATGTCGCCGCCTGCAGATTCGTGCCTCCTCCAAGCATGTGGGAGAGGGGAGAGTCTTCGGCATCCTCGAACGATCCGTGAATAGGCATCCGGGAAGCATCGAACTTTGGAAGTGCTACTTATCCTATGCGACCACAATGCGGGCAACGAAACGATATCGCAAGGTCATGACGAGGGCCCTAAGGATGCACCCTGCGAAACCGGAGCTCTGGGTGCTGGCTGGCCAGAGGTCCGCAAGTAACGGGGATATGCATGCCGCTAGGGGTTTTTTCATGCGCGGTTCCCGGTTCTGCACTAGGGATCCTACCGTCTGGCTAGCATATGCAAAGTGCGAGATGGAGTGGCTGGAGAAGATGGAAGCTCGCAAAGGCAAGAAGGGGGGGGCTGAGAAGGCTATTCATGAACAAGCCGAGCATGACGATGACGAGATCAGGCTGGGATCCGATGATAGTGACGACGACGTTGATGAGAATGGCCGATTAATTATCCCGAATCCAGACGCTACCGCTACTAAGAAAGTGTTTGGCGCCGAAACCACATCGAAACTTAAGAACAACCCGGCATTGGATGGCGCGATCCCGTTAGTCATATTTGATGTTGCTAAGAAGCAGTCTTTTTTCAATGCCGCTGTGGCGGAGCAATTCTTTAGTGTCTTTGCCATCTTTACGGGAATATCGATACAGGCAAGAATTATACAGCACGTTCTCGATACCATGAACGAGCTCTATCCTAACAACGCCTCCACCTCCTACTGTTACATTCAACAGCCACTTATTGGCCTCGATGTTGACGTACCCGCATATCCTAAGGCGCTGAGGGAAACTCTCAGTCGCATCAACTCGAGTCTAGGCACAACCACAAATGCCAAGGCGTTATCCTTAAAATTAAAGTCATGGCTCGAGACCTTACTGTCCTCCCAAGATCTAGACTCCGGTATTCGTACTGTCCTGGAGCATACTATTAAAACACTGCCGCCATCATAATTATGTTATCGAGGAGCTATGAGCTATCCGGTCTCAGAGGTAAAGCCAGCCTGGCTGATTAAGTTGCATTTAACACCTCGCCCCCTTGCCTCTGAACAAGATTCATTATATATTGCCACTCGGACGGGCTCACGCGACTAACACTCAGACGACTTTGTTTCAGCATCTGCATGTTTTCTAGAGGCTGCCCAGGCTTGCCCATCTCACGAAGTTCTTTGAGCCCCACTTGTGTGGCGAATTTGCTGCGAAACTTGACATGCACCACGCTCCATTTGGGATCCTCTGGCTTTGAGGAAGGATCATAGTATGGCGCTTTAGAATCGTGGGCTGAGACTGTGGCGTCGTGAGCACACCGACAAACACATTGAGACATTTGTGGCTCTTCAGGGCGAAATACTTACGGTCGGGCGAATGCTCCTGTACTATTTCCATTGTGCCTACCAGTCCCGGCTCCTTGCAGTTGGAATGGTAGAAAAAGGCCAGCTCGCCTCTTTTCATCGACCTCAAGTTATTACGCGCGGCATACGCGCGGATGCCTAGGATATTGCGTGCATGTTAGTCTCGAGCATGCAAATAGCGTACTGAGTAAGTAGGTTGGTAGAAAGAGAAAGTGTAGTTGCAATTAAATTCAAATGAGTGAACTGACCATCCCATGGTTCGGGATCTATCTTCGACGCGAGGTCATCAATGGAAAACTTTACATCAACGCCGTTCTCAAACCGTGATTCGGGCTCGGCTTTCATGAGCCAGTACCATTTATCAGATGGGTTGGATGTGTCATCGCTGATCGCCTCGATTGTCTTGATGGGTTTGGCGCCCGTGTTCTTTGTCTGAGCTCTCTGTGCCACCTTTAAGTCTCATTAATACGAGAGGATCTGAAAGATGGGTTGGTTTTAAAGCCCTGTGATACAACGCACTTCGACCTTGCTGCTCTTAGCGGGTCTCTTCGATTTGGACCGCACCTCTTTCGATGGTTGTGTTGCCTTGTCGCCTCCGATCTCATCGGTGGCCGTTTCTGGGGCAGATGGTTTACGACGCGCAGATCGTCTCAAGGCCGAAGGTTCGGTCTCGAGCTCTGTTGCTTTCCTTTTTGGCATGGCTGTGGGTCTCTCGAATTGTAGATTCATGCGTAGTGTCTAGTTCAAGCTTTCAAAGGGAACGAGTGCTGGAACGCGTGAGAATCATGTGAAAAGGTGATATCCAAGCTTCCTTGAAGCAAGCTAGCTCTCCGTACCTACGCATACATGTACATATCCAGACTCATGTTTATTGGTCAATCGCATCGGGCCGGCAGCTCTATTCGGCGGGCCGGTGGATTCTTCAACATGCCTAACTAGATACATCGATCAAGCGTCTTGTCCCTTAATTCCCTTACTTAGTTCCCTTAATTCACTCCCTCAGCTCTGTCTCTCTTTCCTTTCCCTTCATAGCCTAGTATAGTTCTGCCGTGGGAGATTGGATTCTAAATGTCGTGCTTTCGTCAAGATTCAACTGCGCAAGGCACCCAAGTATTACATCGTACACCATGATAGAGGTTGGCACAAATGGTATTCCCGCCGCCCTCCTTGCATTGTGTCAAACGATACAAAATCGGTCCAGGATGGCCGAGTGTGACACAATGCTTTTGGGACGCCAATCTTTCCGCAGACCAGGTTTTCACAATAACGCCACGGTCGCACCCCTAAAGCCTGTGTACATACATATGACTCTGCGATATCAATAAGGGGTCTCATCCATGTGTCTGTCCCTCGTGTCTTCTCAATGTGTGATGAAAGAAATCCGTTTACACTGGAATCGGCTAGCACGTCTTATTTACGTTTTGGTTATGGAGCTTGTGGTTTCGCCTACTGAGTGGGTGGTTTCCGACACATTCTATAGTAAGCGTTTACTGCTCAATGCGAGCGATAATTATCCTGCTGTGTACGCGAGGGATCTCGTGGCATGTGGGTGGTGGCATGTGTGCAGGGCGGCCTTGGCCTTGGCTCTTGGGGGTGGACCCGGCATGCCAATCAACCGCAAATCTAAATCTCCAACCTTGACGACTCACTTGAGAATGCCCAGGTGCCCAACAAAGGAGGGCAGCAACCGATTCCGTCGTCCTGACTCGAAATAGCCAAGCGGTCAAGATACCGGTATAGGTACTGTAGATCTGCGATGAGCCTGTCGCAAGCACTCTCGGACCATTTACCATACTACCTGGGTAGATACTGAACACCAGCAAGCCACAATCACTCACTGCCCAGTTGACAGACAAGCTTTATGACCGTGGGACAATACCGTGTCCACAGTTCTATGACGATACCTAAAACGATCGCATGAACATATGATATGCACGCGACAACTTAGAACAGCCAACGCCCAGAAAATACCTAACTATACAATCCAGCTAAATCTAATCTCGATTGCTCGGCCATTTGGTGGCTGGCTAGTTGGCTCGCGAGGACAAGTCGGGTATGCAGGGGTGAGTGGATATGATGAGCAAGATGAGGGGAACAAACTTTAGCAGTCAACCCTCAGAGTCGACGAGAGGGGGGAGACCAAAGCGACACGACTAATAATATAGACCGGCCGTTTAGAAGCAATTATCCTGTCAGTAATGCCATTCTAATGAGTCGGGAATGAGGTTTTCATCCCACCAACAGCGCCCGTGCCCAAAGCCTGTCGAGATGAAAGCGAGAGCTGGGAGGCTCGCCGGGACGGATCCCGAAATAGGGAAGAGAAGCTAAAAGGTAGGCACAAAGATTGTCAGGCATTCGTAACCGTAGTAATCGACCACGTCGCTGGCGTTTCCCTATGTTTAGCTTCGGTGACCTGATGACTAAATGCCTACCACGAACCTACCTAGGCAGATAGGCAGCGTAGAGTAGATAGCTAAGGTTAGGTAGCTAAGGTAGGTAGGCATCGTAACTCCTAGGCTAGAAGATTTCGGTGCTACCTCTGGATGGGATGGTATGGTACTTCTGAAAGAGAGGGAGAGGAAACTCAAGTCAGACGTAAGAACCCTGCGAGTGGTCATGATGATTAAAACTGCATTCGGAATGTGTTCAGTGTCGCGTTTCCTCGCCCACCATCTACATTCTACATGGCCATTCATTCACTGGCCGCCGTTCCCGACAATCTGCCTCTGCTGCTGGATTCGTATAAATAGCTTTTCGTCATCAATGACTGTCAAACCACCATTGTCCGGGCAGAAAGACACACCGGTGGCAGACATGTTTGACAGGGTGGTAGGCAAGTAAGGTAATCAAAAAGAGAGGTGTCATGGCGTGGTGGCATTTCCGATTTTTTCCCTCTTACACACAAACAACTTTGTTGCCCTAGGTACCTAGGTAGGTATGCTATTTCCCTCGTTCCCTCTCCGTCTCCCCCTCGTGATCAGCCGTCCTCGTTGGCCTAATAAGAAGGCCTGTTCCTATGTACTATTTTGTTACGCATTTTTGCTACCGACGTACACTACCTATCTAATCCACCGCCTCCCCCCCCTTGTATACTACTTGCCTCTTTTCTTCACATTTTTCCCTCCTTTTCTACCTTCCCATCCTTCTTCGATCTATTCCCCTCTTTCTTCTCTTTTCTTCTCTCTTGTTTCTAGAGTCCTGCCATGAGGATCACCCATCGGTCCCATTACAACTCTCAATCCTGGTTATGTCCAACATACCCCAAAACGGTATCGGTACACCCCACACATCTACTTGTGGTGGCGTAAACAATATCACTCTCTACTTAGGCAGTTCGACACCCAAAAGAATGCCTTAGATGAAAAGTCTCATCGCTGTCTCGACGCTCCTCGTCGAGCGGGAGAGTTTGGGGAACCAATTGGCCTGGATGGCGACGAGCAGAGTTGAAACACAACACAGTTTGACCGGCTCCCATGGTCACGCAGAACCGGCTACCACCACCGCGAGGATGCTCCAACTAATATGGTTAGCCGCCAGAAGAGGGAATGCAAGGATCTGCCCAACGCCGTCCCGGGCCCCCATGCGTCACATCCCTGGCCCTTGGTTATCATCAACAGTCCGGGTCTTAGGGCTTTATTAATATCGAGCAATCGCCAACCTGAATTATTTAATAATTCGTACCTTTGTTTGGTCCTATCTGCTCATCTCCACGCACGCCTCTGCTCCATGATCACTTGTTTTCACCACCACCACCGGGACTCGGTCACATCTCGGCTGATGGCGGGAAAATGGAGTCATAGTACACGCTTGACAGCCCAGCACATGACTCGATGCCCTAGAGACCTGGGGCCATCCTCTAGGATCTTGAGAGTCGTCTGGAAGCGCACTTTGCATCTTCCATGCTACACAAGATTTATTGCATCTCTCTTACCGAACCAATTCAAGGCGGGCAAGGGAGGCAACAACACTGAAACACTGGGGGGTCAAACATGGTCAGATACGTCGACTCGAGAACTTTACCATTACCTCGTAACGCCAACATGGAGGAGGATAGCAAAGAGAACACACCCCCCAGTCTCAACTTCTCCAACGCTGATGGCCTAGTTATGGTTTATTATGCGTGTTCTTTTTCCGAGACCCTCGTGGACCTGTTATCGCCTCGTGTGAGGTCTTCGGCCTTTGCAGCCCACAGTCGTGGATCACCCGCTTCGATCCAATTGGCTAAGCAGTGCAGATGCACGACGCGCAAATGGCTGCCACTTACACCAGAAGCATGTGCGTGGAGCACTATGTCAGCATACAGGAGCGACTAGTCTCTTGAGCTATCATATTGCCTTTTTGGGTACCTCGATAGTCCAGAATGGCGGTGGTGCTGCTATCTCTGATTCTCCGTCCCGTCGGCGTGAGTCAGTCGAGGCATTATATTATAAGCACCAGACAAGATGCCATACATCTCGTCGGTTTGCTTTCTACCCCGCTGGTGGGGACGCCTATTCCAAGCAATACTAGGCTATTAGCGAATCGCTAAAGCTGCCACGGCCCGATGCCTTCGAGCGAACATAAAGCACGGTTGATCTGCAGTCGCACCCCTACGCCCAAATGAATACGGGCGTCCGTATCTAGCATTGGCGAGTCAAGTTACCACGCCTGCTCTGGGCACGGTCAGCTTCATCTTGGCTAAACAGGCCTCGGTATATATCGGTAGACATAGCATTCGCCTATCGAAGGATCCCAATACTACTGCCTTTTCTATCAATGGAAACCACGGCGCATCAACTGCACCGTGGGTCCGATATGCTCCCAATCACGACCATTTCACAGTCTTGTGACACGCGGTACGCAGCCGCGATTCTTCAACATCGAGTCGTGGCAGAGCTGCGCAGTCGTCATCCCCATCGTCATCCTCGTCAAGACAGCACAGCGGACGCTATAGCGTCCCTTCTGCACTACGTCTCATCAGAGAAGGGGGCCGTCGCGTCCTCCCTGGGGACACAAGGGTTTTTCCCCGAGACAGGGTTGGCTCATTCACCGGGAGTCGGTTTGTAGGCTGGCTGTACGTGTACACGAAGTTGGATTCATTTCGCTTGTTCATCTTCTCGGTAGCGATGCTCTCATCATGCCATTCCCTTTCCCTTCCTATCCTTTTCCAGGCCTGGGTAATGTTTTTGGCTTTCCCGTCGCATTTCTTGTCGGTCGCCACGCCCGCGATTGGCTCGGAAATAAACGTGGGCTAAAGATAGGCTCAGTATGGGCTGATGCAAGCACAAAGGTCAAGTGGCTCGTGCGCCTTCCTCACTCTCCATTGTTCTAAGCTACCGGGCCTATATATCACCGAGCGCCGGTCTCAACGTCCCAACCGACTGATGTGAAGTCTCTTGAAAGGGCTTCCCTCGTAGATTTGCACTAAATCTTGAACGAGATGTACTTCATCTCTTATCTTGATTGGCATAGCGCGGATTGGACGGGTGGTTGGTTCCACCTTTAGCCCCTTTTCCAACCTATCAGCAGTTTGGTGAGTATTCTCCTCTCTTTAGTGTACATACTGCATACGCAGTAAGTACCTACGCTCTACCTGGTAATGTACTGTCCAGCAATGTCCCTTCTCCACCATTGTACACGTACTGTCGTACTGTCGTACTGTCTGCCCCATTAAACTCCAGCCACCAGCCAACCAGCCACTCCCAGAATCAGTCTCAGATTCACACGTCTCACCGCCCGCCTGCGCTTCCAAAGTTGTCTCGTCTTCAATCCCCCTCCAATCGGCATTCAAGTCTCCAATCACATACTGTGTACACAGTACATACATTCAGTGTAAATACTCCACCTTGGCCACAACTCTACGTAGTCACCCACCTACACATGTTCTGTACTGTACGTCTTAGCCCCCTTGAAAATAGTGCGCCACGGCCAAGTGGCTCCGACACTCCGACAGAATTCTTCATTTGAGAGTGGGCGTTCCGAGCCAAGCCAAGACGCCCCGTCGTCTCTCCTTGATTCAAGCTGCATAACCTTCACACACACTAGACTCCCTGCACTAGCTAGCTAGGTAGCTTTCTGGGCGACCAACACCACCGCCAACCAGCAGCACGGCCAGCCCACCAGAATCTGTCAACTCCTCTACCTACCCTACCTACTTGCCTACCTACCTACTCTACTGCGTAAGTAAACCTAGTCAAGCCAGCCCAGGCAATCGAGCAATCTGCCCACCCCCCCGAACCCAAGTCTCTCCCCCCCAAAACACCAGGCCCCCTTGTTCGCGTTCTCGCAACCAGCCATCCCGTCATCCCGCCAACCCAACACCCGGTCAGCCAGTCAGCCGCTCGAAACAGCGCTAAGTATACTTCTCCGTGGGAAGAAGACGAGGAGAGAAGGGGAGATTTCCGTGCACTTGCTTGCTTGCTCGCTCGCCCGCCCGCTCACTCGCTCTCCTCTCAGACCACCTGCTAAGCTCTCATTGCCTTGCCCACGACCTACCACCACCATTCCCACCTGTAACCCGACGGCAAACAACTCAAACGCGCAGGTTAGGTAAGACCTTTTATACTTTCACTTTCATGCGTTGTCCAACCCCATTCGCTTCATTTGCTTGTTGCCTCGTCTAGACTGGCCGTCCCGTCCACAAGTGTGGTGGAATAAGCGCCTGTCTTGTGACACTATTGCCGTCAATACTTCCCACCGCAACACGCGCCGCCGCTCCTGCTCTCTCCCTGGCTGTGTGGAAATGCCGATATGCTGGCTCCAGTTCGGCGAAACCACAAGGTGGTAAATTTTGGGTTACCGTTCTACCCGGCAACAAAAACGCTACCCGTCACATTCTTCCCAACATCCCTCAACACCGCTCCTCCTTTGTGCTGTAGTCTCCCAGTCGGCCTAGAGACGACGCGGCCGGCGACGTGCCTCGGGGCTTGTCTGCCGTTGGATGGCCAAGCCCTGTCTGTCGCCGGCTGTCCACGGTCCACCGTTGACGGTCTCGAACAAGCGCAGCTGGAGGATCATCACGGAGTACAGTGTACAGCAGGACAGATTGAGCTCCGAGATCTTGCCCAATCTGATCGTACCCTCCTCATATCGGATCTCTCCCGGCTCAAGTAGCTAGACCGCGACCCGGCCTGGCTATGTTTTTTAGATCCACTGCCGTACAGCACCGTGCAATACTGTACGGCGGTTATTTCTTATCATACGCGACATGGTAGATTTTTTCGCTCTCTGCCTGGGTCGCGCGCTGGATTCTCTTTAGCTGCCTTCCACCTAGCGTGCCTGAACAGGTACTTCACGTTAGTGGAGTTGGCCCTTCGCGCTCACTGTCTTGCTCACTACAGTCGGTCCCCTCCTGGCCTAGCCAGGGCCTGGGAGTGCCCTCTAGTCTTTCCCTCCAGCGCCCAGGCCCTCTTGTGCGTGCACTGGGCGCTCGCCAACCTACACTACACTGCCACAGCCCAACTCAAATCATCTTTTCCCGATCGCACCACGCACCACGCACCCTATTGCACCGCTGGTCAATTCAACCCACACTTTGGCCCGCGACGCGACTTTCTCTATCGCGACACTAGTTGGCGCGACGTCCTACATCAAACTTCATTGCTATTTTCATCTCAATGGGCTTGGCGCTTTATGCTTTGATTGCTGACGCTTGAAAATAGTCAGATGGGTTCCCGTCCGCTACTTGGCCCGTCATGAGCTCCTGGATGAACGAGGCCGCTGCCATCCCCAACCATGCCAGCAATGGCTTTCATCACATGGGAGACCCTAATGCCATGGCTGGCGCCGGCATGATGGATCCATCCGCTTTCATGGCCAATGCTGGCCAATTTAACCCCAGCGCTGCCGGCCAGCAGTTCCCGAACCCCCAGCAGATGGCCATCGCGATGCAGAACGGCCAGATGCGCAACGCCTCCCCTTCCTTCTCGAATCCTGTCTATCAGACCAACTCGGTCGTTCCTTCGAAACGTCCTCGGCCGAGAGAAGACAGCATCGGCGCATCGCCCCGACAAAACCCCGGCATGCTGCCAACGTCGCGCGCTGGCACACCGCAGCAATCGCAATTCCCCGGTTTCCAGCCCAACGCGATGCAGCCTCAGAATACCGGCCAGCCTCAACACTATCCTCATCTTCAGCCGAACGGATCCTCCACCGCGTCTCCCTCTCCCGTCATGGCTGGTAACCAGCTCCGCCCCGGGAGCGTACCGCAACGCGTTAATACCGCGTCGCCGCATCCCTTCTCGCCCGCTTCGCAACAATTTGGTCAACAGGCATCTCCAGTTCCCTCTGAGCACAGCAACACACCACAGCCAGGCATGTACATGAACCCTCAAGGCTTTCCTCAAGGCTACAATCCCGGATTTGCGCCCTCACCTTCACCAGCCAGGCCACCCTCTGCTCAAAACCCTATGACACCCCAGATGGCACCACATCAGATGGGTCAGATAGCTCAGCAAATGCCGCAAATGCATCCCAATCAGATGTTTGCCAACCAGCCTATGCATCCAATGCAACAGATGCAAATGCAACAGATGCAAGCCGCGCAGGCCATGCAGGGACGTGGTGGTATGGACCCTAAGATGATGTATCACATGCGGTTACAGCAGCAGTATGGACAAACGAATATGCCACCAGGAGCAGCGGAAATGCAGGCGCAAAGCATGGCGCAAAACCGCGGCATGATGCCAAAACAGGGCATGCCTGTGCAGAATGGTCAAGTACCGCCTGTCGGCATGCGTCCACAGCAAGCTGCCCAGATACCACGAGGCATGACCCCGGATCTTTTTATGAAAAATATTAGCAACTTTATGGCTTCGCGGCAGCTGCCGTTCGATGTGAACCCGATTGTTGAGGGTCGTCCGATACATCTATTCCAACTCTTCCAGGTGGTCCAGAAATACAATGGGTATCGCAATGTCACTGCTCAACACATGTGGCCCCAAGTTGCAGCGGCCGTTGGATTCCCGGTGCAACAGGTACCAACGGCGCCCAGCCAGGTTAGGGTTATATACGAACGAAATCTAATCAAGTTTGAGGAAGCTTGGGTGAGCCAGCAACGAAATCACCACATGAAACAGCAGTCTACTGGTGCGGGAGGCATACCCGCTGCTCAAGGTCAAGGAACTCCCCAAAGGGTGCCCCAATTATCACCTTCACAAAATATGCAACCCACACAACCTCAGATGCAAATTCAAAACACACAAAGCCCAGTCAAAACTGCGGTACCTGGCATGCAACAAGGCAACGTCAACGGATTTCTTCCCCCTCAACATCCCCAAACCCCCCAACAGCAACCCAACTCAGGCCAAGGGCCTCTACGGAATAGTATGCCCAGAAGTGTCGACGCAACTCCCGTCACCGCAGAGTTTCCTATACATTCTCCAGGTTCCATAAGCAAACCCGGCGCTGTCCCTTTACATCATCCAAGTCAACAAGGAGATATCGTCAAAATTAACGGCGGCGGCACTGTACCATTTCCAGGTCCTTTGACTGCCAATAATGATGTGTACAGCCCTCTCTCCCGTGCTCTCGAAAAACCCCCGGAAGTGAGAGGAGGATCTTGGGGTGGTCTAGAAGTAGATGCTATTAATCAGTTATGCAAGGAACTAGGCCAGTCTACACCCGACATGCCCCCAATATCGGAATTGGGTAACATCGACCTACATGCTCTGACGAAAAGTATACAGAGTAGTATACACGGAGAGGTCAGATTGGCTTTAGATGTCTTAGCCGCAGTTTCGCGTCATTGTGAAACAGCTCCGCCGCTTGTCATTGACCTCAGGATGTGTGAAGACTTGGTAGACTCGTTACTTGACTGCGCCGAGGAACAAATCGACCTCCTAACCGAAAATGCCGAGCCAATTTCGGACGAGATAGACTTGACTTCTTATGAGGATGTACTAAGAGCCGCTCGCGCTGAACAATTCAGCCTTCGGAAAGTTCACGTGTTTGGAGACACGGATTACGAACTCGATCGAGCAGCAGACCGACTCATCGCTATAACAACGATACTACGCAATTTCTCTTTCCCAGAGCAAAATCAACCCGTGCTTGCCGACGAAGTAGTCATCAAATTTTTCTGTAGTTTAATTCGGTCTCTCGGTACGCACGAGGGTCTATTGCGAACCGCCCAGAATACGCTCGATATCATGAAAGATATCATAGTATTCTTGTCCAATATTGCTGCATCGGTAGAGCTACCCGGGCGAGACCAAGCTTTTTGCCTCCTCCAATTTATCCTTTCATTCGCACCGTCGCCTGCCCCATGTATGACGGCGGACAAACTTGTATTCCCTTCATTCGACCCTTTAATCCATAGATATCTTCCCTATGCTTTAGATGCTCTAGCGAAGCTTCTAGCACGAGACGAACCAAATCGGACGCATTACAAGACCCTCATTGCTACGGATGCTCTTTCGTCAAATCCTTACGAGCTTCTAACGCGCACTTTTGCATTAGCTGTCTCCCCCATTCCGTCCCACGCTCTTGACATGCGGTCGGGCATTCTGCCTCTATTAGTGGAAAGCCGTAAGGCTGCCCTTATGCAGGGCTTGCTCGCGGCGGACATAATCGCCCAGTTGGCACCTGGTTACGAATCTGGCGTGACTCGAGCATGGCTTTCCTCTAGCGATGGGTTTGCTCAGAGACTGTTGACCTTGATGAAGATGACCTGTCAGCATATCGAGCATCCGGTAGCTCGGTCTGGACCGACCTCAAGACATCGAGAAGACCCAGATTTGTTATATATCGTCTTGTGTGCCGTATCGGCCCTACGGCGGCTCGGTGAGAAAGCAAGAGACCCAAGTGATGCGGCTAGTATACCCCCTAATGCGCTACCGACGCGAGCGAGTCTTTTTGAGAGTCTAAACAACCTCAAAGGCCCGAAATGGGCATTCTTATTGAATCAGCTGAGTGCATATGTTGGGCTTGAAAATTAGTGAGCACGACTTGGAAGCGAGGCGTTCGGGGGGAAGGCGGGGGGCCATTTTTCCTAGATGGCGGCAAGGCATCCCATGTATAAAATAAGCGAGCCTATGATGCGCATAAACTTGGACATGTAGATTATGATACGCGACTTTACAACAGTGAATGGAATCAACTTGTCTGATTGATATGGTAGATTTATGACTATTTTCTCGGTGAGTGCAGTGACAGTAGTTTTATTAAGCTGACTCCTAAATCAGCCGTCGTTTATTTATTTGTTGCGTAGCCACATTAATCGCTATCATTTCGTATGCGAGTTCTCGCTGGACTGGGTTTAGCCAGTATTCAGTTGAACGACTATCTATCATATTTACTCGGCCAGTACGAAGGTCGCGGCAAAAAGTTCTAATCATCGCTAAGCTAATAAACAGTGCAAAACTTTTAGCGTTTTTTGAACGCGTAGATTAGCTAACAAGTGTAAGCGGCCCGCACCAAGTGCCAAATTCTTTTTACGGACCGCTACCAACTGCTACCGACTGCCAAAAATTGCCAACCGAACTGCCCATTCAATCGACGCTCTGGCTGGCACTTGCCCAAGCCGTATGGAGCCCAAGCTATAGGTACACACTATGTGGAGTTGCCAAGGATGATTAGAACTTTTTGCCGCGACCTTCGTAGTGGAATCGACATTTTTACCCCAGTAGTCAGTCTATCACTCCGACTCCAATGCAATGCGTTTAAACCTCCCCGAGTAGTAAACTCGAGTAAATACGCGTTCCTGTGGTTGTTCGTTTGCCAGCATTCACCAATGCCAAAAGGCGCATGGGCGTCGAGATATGGTAGTTATACCAGATGATGTTCAATTTTCAGAGAAGATTGACCAGAGGTGTAGAATACTCCTGTGAAGTTTGATATAGATGTAGCTGTGAAGCCGTGTTAGGTCATGCGAACCGAGAACATCAACATATACCAAGGTCACTCACTAATGGGAACGATGAATGACAGTAGCTTGGCTTTAAAATGTATCATACACTTCTTTGAGTCTTAATCGAAGCTGAGTAGCTCCTCCAGCCCTAGTGTCTCCAGTTCTCCTGTCTTTATTTACATTATATTTTTCGTATCTGATTGTCGCCACACAACAACTCCAAACAGCTACCTTCTTGTCCTTCAACATTCAGAGACAGCTGAGAAACGAACCAAACGTCTTTATTGGACACGGCGGTTAATACTGCAACATTCTTAGACTAATCCACTCTCATAGGATATAGTTTAGTCAATCAAGGCTTCAAGATGCAGCTTCGATAACCACGGAGCCGCATGGAGTTGTCAAGTCTTGGTGATATGCATCCGATGAGGCATACCCACCCTCCTAAAGCAGCATTTCAGCAGTACCATGTACATCAAAAGACTGGGTACGAAGGTAATAAACACGGGCATGCAGATCGTAAAGCAGTCCGCATGTAACCTAATGCTGAGTTGGGAATCCGACGTGCCAGCCATTTACCCAGATTGGCTCTGAAGGTTTCTACGTATACGTAAACTCGAGCCTACGGGATAATGCCGTGTGACATCGCGAGAATTGTAAATCCTAGCCCTTACCACAGACATGCAAATATGACATCGATACAACGGCTGGTGTTTTCAGGGGCCATGAGTGAGGCCATCCAACGCTGCTATTCTTGATGGATGTCGATGGCATTAATATTACGGTTTTCTCTTGTTTAAGTCTACCCATCACTCCAGGCAGGACACAATTACATAGCCCTACAAGTTTTTCTCTACGTATCTTTCCCATTCGACTACCTAGCTCCCACATTATTAGTAGCGGTTTTGGCAGACCTCCCGGCTCGTATTGTTGCAATGAGTTCCCCCTTCACTAAAAACGCGAGCGAAAATGATGTGGTCTCGGTATCCTTAATCGCACTCACTTTAACAACTGTGCTTATACGACTTGTTCTCAAGCTTTATCGTGGTCAAACCCCACAGGGCCCCGATTGGATGTGTTTCATTGCGACGGGGATATTTATTACCTATGCTTCATTGATCATAAATTGTAAGCCTATTCTCATTCATCGTATCTTACTCGGAGCCTGAAGGCTCCTTTCATTAGGAGCTATCAAATTTTAGTTTCAGACATGAAGGTTCACAAGTGGAAAGTACCAAATTTCTCATAATCTCGGGTGCAGAGTGCTTACTCGCTAAAAAAAAAGTCATTTTAAACGTCTCTCAATATCATGCCCTCGACCCTGATCCCAGGCTAGGGTTAGACGAAGCGACCAACCTCGCAAAGGTAAACAGACTGAAAACAATGTTTATAATTTTACTAATTTTACAATAGTTGGTCTACACTAACGAGGTCTTATTTGGCTTTGGAATCACTGCCATCAAACTCAGCATACTTTGGTTCTATTATAACCTCTTCTCTGTTAACCGAACGTTACTACACGTCATCCAAGCGACCGCCGTCGGTTGTATCGTCTGGTTTATTGTGGCCACTCTGGTGGTTGCTCTTCAGTGCACACCAATTCAGGCATTCTGGGAATATTTTGACATGCCCCCCTACTGTCTGGAGTATCCCCGGGTTTTGCTGGGTTATGAGATATCAAATCTCTTGATCGATGTGGCGATTCTTTGTATTCCAACGGGTACTGTTATACGCCTACAACTTCCATGGCTGAAAAAGGTACCGATTATTAGGATTTTCCTACTGGGGGCCGTGTAAGATACTCATTCTCGGTTCTATATCTTACCCATCACCTAACATATCCAGGGTCTGTATCTTCAGTATTCTTCGGTTAGTGGCGATTTGTAATCCACCCAATATTTTCGCAGGCTGTGAGTTTCCTCATTCTGGAATTTACACAGAGTAATAGCTCACTGAATACATAATTAGTCGATTTCGGTGCAACATATGTATGGTCGACATTGCAGCTGGGTGTGGCAATCATCACTAGTTGCCTGCCTACTTTCGGGCCACTCTTGTCATTCTTTTCAAAATCGATTCCTTACCTCCGGGGTTGGTATGACTCGCTGATATTACGTCCGTCTGCTGCTACTTCCAGGGCCACCGACCAAACGACGGATGCCACTAAAAGTAAACGCCCCTGGGCTAGAGCCAGACATGATCGCCTCGATGGGATTTCCCAGAGCTGGGATTACGGTGAGGAATTAGATAGTTTACAGTACGTGCTTCATCCAGTACCATCAAGGATGACGTTAGTCAATAGGATGGTTGAAGTCGCCTAGACAATGTACTATATTTTGATGGGTTTCTTCATCGGGGTCATGGATAATGTGATTGGTGGCACATGTAATCCGCCCTGGAAAAAAGGTACGGGGAAAAGGCTCCTGGCAGCGCGTTATTTCTAGTGCTATGCGTGAATCTCGAAGCATTCCCGCGGTTAACTTGTAGGCATTGGCTTGAAAGTGCTGGCAAAAGTGCTTTCCCAAATATATCCCGGAGCAGGGTACAGCACTTTAAGGAGAAGGGAGTTGTCGCTACAAGTACTTTTACGAAAGGAGGGACACGGCTATATCAAGTTTCTCTCTACATTGCAAAATCATTTTTAGTGACGTATAGTCAACATTCTCTTCTATACTTAGCTTCTTATTGCGCCCGACTAGCAAAGGAGTTCAAGCTGTGCGCGGCGGGTAAAGACAATCAGGTCGCTTCAAAATATTATTATTACGTGTAGCTGCTGAAGATTTAGGATGGACGCCTCCTAAAGTCCAAGAAGTTTCTCGCGATTATCGATTCTCATGAGTAGTGTAGCTACCACCTCATGCTACGTTGAATTGATAGAAACTCGTGGTCAGATGACACAATAAGATTGCAGAGCTATTGTAATCAGCTTCCTAGAACCTTAAAAAATAAAATAGCCTAGCAGCCAGTCGAAAGATCACCATATGGAGTACTCCAACTGTATCATATATTTATTCCTCGGCCACTCGCGTGTTATTTCTGATCGTATCCCACCACTACCTTCCTAGCCCCATCTTTATTTACTCATCGTCCTGTACATCGAGTACCGTTTTCTTCCACTCGCGGGCCGGGACTTTGCGCTTGAACAAGATGTCAATTTCACGGTAGGATCGGCCCCTCATCTCAGGCAACCAGAAGTATGCCACGACAAAGCAAAACAAGCCAGTGCCTCCCCAAACGTAGCCGCATTTGCCGCCGAGGTTTGCACCCTGCAGTATGTCAGTAATTGTCGCCGCAAGTCACGGAGAGAGGAGTCATACCGTTGGGTTGAGCAGATAACTAGACAGGAAAATGAGAGGAATCTCAACGATATAGTACGAAGCACGTCCGATTCCAGTTGTCAGAGGCCTCAGGCGGATAGATGAAGTTTCTCCGATGATAACCCACGACGCCGGCGCGGGTCCTAGGGTGAATAGGACGGAGATGATGAGGCCCAAGCTCGCCTGCGCATTAGAGGCTGCCATAGAACGGCCAACAGAGCCTGCAATACCGAGGGCGATCAGTAGGACGACGTTGAAGGCCGAGCCCCAGAGGTAGATGGTACGTCGGCCGAGGTACGAGGTGAGGATCCAAGAGAGCATAACAAAGATCGCTTGTAACGCCGATGTTATAAGACCGAGAGCGAACGCAGTATCCACCTTTACACCAGCCTCTGTGCTTGGATTAGTACACGCGCTTGCCTACAAGAGTGCGGATGACAACTTACGCTCGAAGAAGAAGACAGCCTGGTTGGCGATAAGATTCCCCGTTAGATTTTGTGCCGCGTAGACACCACACACAATAAGTGTACGGTAAAGGTCAGTGCCTTTGAACAGCTCCACGTGGTCGGGCTCCTTTTCGGTCTTCTCGAGCTCAACGACACGGCGCATCATAGCGACGTTCTCCTTGATGTTGAGCCTCGACCTGCGTCCAAGGCGCCCGACCGAATGTGCTGCATCTTCGAGACGTCCCTTTCGAACTAGCCACCATGGTGACTCCGGTGCAAAATAGATAAGGACGGCGAGCGGGGTGGGGAAAATCCATTGTATCGCAATAGGGATCCTAGTTTCTTCTTGTCAGCGAGAGACTTGCTTCCATGGCGGATGAGCACGTACTTGAAGGCACGATCGTCAAGGACGGGGTTGTAAACGTAGGTGACGGCACCAACAATGATACTTCCAATCGCCCAGAACATCTGCAGCATCTGGGTAGCAGGGGCTCGAAGCTTGATCGGTACAATCTCGCTACAGTACGCCGGCGCATTGGCGATGAAGATTCCCCATGGCAAGCCCTCGAGGATCTGGGACACGAAAATGACTGGCAGCGTATTGGCAAAGTAAAACACGAAGATGAAGGCGTTCAGGAACATGAGGCCGGAGAAGGTCGCCCAACGGTATCCGATACGGCTCGTGAGGGGACCGGCGAGGAAGACGCCGATAAGCGCACCGAGCTGCCCAGACACTTGAAGCGCAGACTGCCACGCGGTGGTGATGACTTTGTCGCCGGTTGCGGGGTCTACCACGCCGTACTTTTGCTTGAACGCAGGCAGGGCGACAAAGTTGTTGCAGAGGAATACATCGTAGGACTCCATGATCTTTAGACGGTGTTAGCTGCTGTTCCTCGTCGGAGGAAAGGTCAAGGAGAGCAGGGGAAGGCGGCGTACAATGGTAAAAGACATGACAAACGCCCAAAAGGTAGCCATAGGGTACGCTCGAACGGCCTCCAGCACCCCCATGTTATGCTCGGCATTCTCTGCCTCGACGGCGTCCGCCTTGTAGTCGGCCATCTGAGCTTTCTCGTCAAGGTCGTAAGCATGCTCGTCTTGGGAGACTCCCCGCTCCACCTTGACATCTGAGTCTCCCCCATTGTGAAACTCCGTCTTGGACTCAACAACTTGCGTTGACGACATCGTGAATTTTTCGCTATGCTACCGTGTTACTGCGATTAAAGGCAAAACGCCAAGCTACCCGGGAAGAACAATAAGGGCGGGTAGTGCTTTTATAGCACATCTACAAAGCTCGTCCAGGTGTTTCTAGATGTGATGTAAGCCTCGGTCTTTGAATCCTGCATGTGGCGCGTGATATAAATGCAACTAGCAACACGTCCCCGTCGCTAGCCAGGGTCATGATAGGTGCGTATAACTTCGGGTTCCGATCCTAGCCTTTCGTAATACCTAGACTAGTTAGATGAAAGACCGGTTTCACGTCAACTAGCAATCTGAGAAGAGGCCCCATGTGAAGGACCGAATGCGGGGAAACTACATAGTACAACATGGCCAAAGACAGTATACCGGACGCCTCTAGTTGTCTAGAGTGCTCTGTCCCGTTCAAGTAAGGCATACGATATGTTTCTTTAAGTTGCCGGGGAGCGGTTTAAAGGTTGCAGAGACATCTCTGTAAAAGATGTGACAAACAAAGTAACATCTCCCCATAACCAGTTCAGGAGGAAAGGGTTCGGGGTATTGAGTTCAGTATCGATCGAGGTACAGACAACGGGAACTATAGTCACAAGTAACATTGGACGGATTTTTCCACCTGGGGTGCATTTTTAGCGCGATATCACCCAGTGAACAGTGAGCGTGGAGAGAAACATTCCCCAGATTCAGCCCATACTGTTCCCCAGACTTTGTCTTTTACTGAGGACTACCTGGCAGGCCTTCGCATCAATTTGTACCGAATGACCGATGATGAGTTTCCAGCGGACGGCCCTAGACCCTAAACAAACAAGAGCTGATCCCCGCCAGTAAAATAAGCATCAGGCCAGGGAGGATTCCCCTAATATAGTATGGCCGCATAAGTGGATCGGATCCAACGCCTATCGAAATGAGGGAGGTAACACAAAGGCGGCGGTCAAAAGGTCGTGATCAAAGTGAGACAGCATCACGCGGAGCAGACCAAGTAGTTGGCGACAGGAGAGTCAGACAGGGGGGATGGGATTTTGTACTACGGCGTACTTATGTCGTCTTACTAACTTGCATTTGACATTCCCTTGTCTTCGAGGCGCTGAGGGGCTACGACTAAAAAGCGGTCGAGCTCGGCAGGACCAGAGAGCTCGTGATATTACTTATCATGCTTAATTAAAATATTTTCTCCCTTCTTATTGCAAGTAGCAATGCTACGGTAGACTCGCGAACGCGTCAGCATGCTACAAGGACCCGACTATACATTCCAGGGGTACCTAGTTAACCGGTTTGGGAGTCATCTTCCCTTAGCATAACCTGACGAGCTGGTGCGCCCGATACAACTGCAAGGATAGTTTATTCGCCGGTTGTAGAAGCATTATCCTCCTCCCCCCCCGGGTTCAGAAGAGTCGTCACTAGATATAATGTAAAGAGTTCAAGAAGGTTAATTGATACCTATTTCAAATGAATACTGAATATGGCCACTATAACCTGGTTGCTAAGTTCTCTAAGGTTTCAGTGGACGCTGCGAGAGATTGATATTTAGTAATGTATACAAAAGGCGCTCAAAAAGTCTGTCAAATTCTACATTTAGCAAGGGACGTCAAGAAGACTTATTATAGTTGAGTCACTATTGCGTTTTAGTTACCTACGCAGTAGGTAATCAATCAATTCCCCAATTAAGTGGTCTGTTAACTACAAGGAAGTGTAATTTTGTCCTGTCCCTTTATAATAAGGACTGTGTAAGTACCCTGTGTTGTAGCTTACTCATGTACTTCACTTCAGTCAATATATAAGAGCTTACGTGGAAAGTAGGTAGAGCCCGGTATAGCAGTAGAATTGTAAAAGAGTTATACTCCGTAACTCATCTCGAAACTAGGGTACCATCAGACCCGCCATTGGGGAAAAAATATACATGTAGGTCACCCTTGTAGATTACCTAAGCACTATACACTAAACTAGTTTAGGAGTTGAGACCTCGAGACCGCTACCATTAGCCTTGTCTTAGACAAGTCTCAAGTGTTTATCCGAGTTTCTCTCCAATTTCGGCAGTCCGACGAAATAAAACAAAACAAATCGCACACACCTTGGCACATATCGTCGCGGTTTACATTCTTATGTATGAATTTTTCATGGTTCCTTGATCGGTATAGTGCATAGCATATTCAAGTCTTGCAAATACTAAGAATCTGTGCAGAAATGAGCCAAAAACAACGCGTCGCAATGCAGCTTGAGCCTCGGATTGCAAGCCAGAGCGACCTGGTCGCTATCCAAGAGGTCATCAAAGACGCATATACACCCTACGTAAGTTCTATCGGACGAAAGCCCGGACCATTGCTGGATGACTACGAGGCTCTCGTTAAAGCTGGTAGCGTCACTGTCGTTGACGTCGACGGTGCCGTCCGGGGAATACTCGTACTCATACCGGAGGAAAATGCTATGCTTCTGGACAACGTGGCCGTTGCTGCATCCGCGCAGGGACTAGGGTTAGGACGCGAACTGATCGCGTACGCAGAACAACGGGCTAGGACTGCAGGGTATCCCCTAATCAGGCTCTATACAAATGTGGCCATGACGAGAAATATCGAGTATTACTCACGAATAGGGTATGAGGAAACTCATCGGGCTGAACAGAATGGACTGAAGAGAGTATTTATGGCCAAATCCTTGATTAAGTAGCAGTGTTAGTTGAAAATTAACGAGCTTTGTCTCACGCTCCCCTCTCTCTACTCATTTTTTTTCATGTTATTTACTCTTAGGGTTCAGTATGGGTTAGAGTCACTCTCAATCCGTATGCGCCGCTTTCCTTACGTTCGTTTGAGAAATGGACTAGTGGATCTAAGTCCTCGGGCTAGGGCTGGGCTATGACTTATGGAAACAAGACGGATACATATCAGTAGTACGGTGTTGCACATATTGACGCACCCTCAGCCGAATAACTATCTTCGTTGGTTACGTAGCTTTTTCGTACGATGCTCCGTAGCCTGATGTATTGGCCCAATTCTACTGCGCACGTGCGGGATATCTCAAGTTTAGGCCACAGCGTCATCTCCCTAGGCACGTAGGGGTTAGCATCTATCGTCATATAAATGGTCTTCGATGTAGACGCGCGACCCTGGTCTTGGCAGCCGACACAAATATCCGGCTATCAATGGTATTGTGCCAGCTTATGGTGAAATTTGCTCTGTTTACAAATTCCCTCAAAGCTACTTTCTTGAACTATCTAACCTACGACCCTTGTGCTTCCCCCGAATTTGTCTGCAGGGAGAATGGTGTCAAAGGGATATTAGGCGCTAGTTAGTGCTTTCATAATGGTTGTGTAGAGATTGGTGAGAAACCAATAATTTTGAAACCGAGTGGCTGGACCCTTATAGAATAGGTTCGACTCCTTATTTTCTCGAGCGCAAGAGGTGCGGCTATAGCTAGTCACACGTTGGTAGAACATTAAGCAAACCCCATAATAATAAAAACTAAAGTACTAAAGAAATCAATGATTTTGAACCTTACTAAAATAGTCGGTCCTAAAATAGATCTAAGTAGAGCAGCGAAAGTATGTAAATGGGATGGCTCAAATACCTGCATTAGCGGGAACGAATACATTGACGATTTGCAACTAGTAAGGAAGCTTGGCGAAGGCCGACGCGTTAAGAAATAGCACGGTTCTGCCGGCAGTCAGTTAGCTTATGTCCTGCCAAGGAAAACCGCCGAGAACCTTAGAAAAAAAGAACGACTACGTGGGCTACGGTAGATGGTATTACGCCATAGCGCCATTCGCTCATCGTTCGCCGGACTATCTAGCGTTATAGTGCTCAAAGCCCCCATTAACTTTGTAAAAGAAAAAAACCCCATTTTCTGCTTTACTTGTTCACGCTCCTTTCTTTCACCTATAGAATAAATATTTACCAAGGAGGTTTGGTAGCAAAAGTAGTTGTTCATTTATGCCCATAATCATAACGAACTGCTCTAGGGAGGTAATAAAAGTACGTATTACATAGTAACGATTCTATTAGATTACCACATAATATCTTAGAGACTTCCCACTTCGTGTCCTTAATTTCCTTCCGGAGAAGACCTAGGTACTCTAGGTGAGGATGAAGGTCGATAACGCGAAGCAAGTCGTCCAAGGGGCTGGCCAGAGGCCTCACTATTTTTATTGTCGAGGTGATATGAATTAATCCGAACGATACGGTCATCAATTCATGAATAACATGTCGAACCGATCTTTATATGCCGGAAAACCATGGCATAAGATACCTGGTTGATGATATGGCTACGGGAAGATCAGGTCCATCTTGCTCGTATATAGGCCAAATTTCCCTTATATTAGTACTCACTTGGTGACTTTGAGGCTCTCAATCAAATATATTTGTATTCAATATACACCTACGGACTCATTCTATATGGACTTGCCCCTTCAACATCACCCTACGTAGCTAAATCCATCAGCACCGATGCTCTACCTAGTCACTATCGCTAGTGCTATACGTACAATAATAGGCCAACAATGTTCAAATAAAGGCGGTTATATAGTCAGACTACACGTGTACGTGCACGTACAGTGCTGATATATATCCTCTTGCAATAGTGAGGCACGATTTAGAGACCTAAACATAGACATCCGAGTAACCACACGGCCACACCAGCTAATTACGTACTTGGAGCGTATAATAATCTAAACAGTTCAATTAATGCCTGGTGGTGAACTCGGCTCCTAACAAAGAATGTGGGCTTGAACTGGGTATCCTAAATTACGGCGGCCTTGTTGGTCACGGGGGTTCATATTTGTATCTGCGATGAAATAGAGGATCGCGACAATGTTCTTACCGGCCGCTTCAAGAAGTGTATCGGCCCTATTAATAAGCGTCTCATTGATTGGACGCTATAATCAAGAAACATGAGAGCGGTCGAAGACGGCTGGTTAGCTAACGGCTCATAGAGGTCCTTGCTTGGCATTGCCACATATATAAGTGCCTTTCGGAGTAGAATTAGCTGAGGCAACAGTATACAAAGCATGTCGGGGCCGTCATGCGAGGCCGTTCCATTTCGGGACCGAATAGACTGCCAATGAGACTACCTGGAGAAGACAAAGAGTATAGATCACGTAATGGATACGAGAGGGCCAATATTAACTTCTTAAGGGAATAAATGCTTAGGCGAACTTAGCTGGAGGAGAAACCCCCCGAAGAAATCACTACCTAAATACCTAATCTAGTGCGCTAGTCTCCTGGACAGTATTAAATACCTAACTTAGTAAGTAGTGTAGCTTATCTACTACTTGGTATAAGTTATCTGTGATAGAGAAGAATAGATACAATGCTAGGCTACACTACCTAGGTAGGTATCTTGTATTTATCTAGGTACTTGTATTTACACCAAGGTCAAACACATATTTAACTTATAGCTGCAAGCAACATCGGCTGTGCCTATGCATATTTGTTTACGCACGTTGGAACTTGCCGCATGGGGAAGCAAGTCCTCTGCTGATTGGACCAGCCAGCCAGCATCCTGGTTCCATCCTCCCAATTCATTCGCTAGAGTCCAGATCTATCCTAAAATATCTAATTACAGTCCACATAACTCCCCCTTCTACGCATGTGCCCAAAGTCAGCGGACTATCCTGCCAATTCGTAAATGATATTTGGATCGTTTCTTCTGGCACCAAAAGCTATGACTACTACATAGAGGATTGCGAACTTATTATACCTGCGCCGTTCACTGATATAGAGAAGGGGAAACGACTACAGCTCAGAGTCATTGACGAGCTTGATAGCATCCTGAATGGTATCGTAGAGAACATCGAGACGAATAATAGTGTCATAAGCGAAGAAGTGCTTTCCACCTAGAATTATCTGTGGGAATGTATTCAAGTAATCTTCTCTCTAACTTTAAGTTCTATACACCGGAGAATTTTCGTTCAGTTCACTTAGTCAGTATACAATCTCATGAACTAAAGTTCTACTAAAAATTTCGTTAACTCTCATTCCCAATATCTCCCATAGTACAAGATGCTAACGAAAATAGACGCCCAAAGACGCGTTTAAATCCCACAGCACACATGGCAAACGCACCCAAGACAGCAGTTGGCTGCCCTCACACCGGCCTCCTCAACGCTCGCTCTAATACGCTGCTTGAGGGGAACAGGGGCGTTATAGTCTTCGAGGATAACAGTCCGCTTATTCCCATCAGCATCCAAGGTGGTAAAGGTCACGGTGTTCGGAGCAGTGATGAAGTTTTGGAGAACAGCTGGTCGAGGAAATTTCATCGACGGCAGGACTGGCGGAGCCCGGGTGATAACCTTCTCGCTAGTAAAGGCAGAGGTAGTGGTAGAAGAGGAGAGGTCCTGCTGAGAGGACGTAGCTTGGCTACGTCTCAGGTTAGGCTAAGTCCTGGGAAAGAATGTAGCGCAGGTATCCGTGGGACTCACATGGTGCCTTGGATAGAGGCAGTGCTAGATGTGCTAGAGCTCATGATGATTGATGAATGGAGTGTTCTTGCGCTGGTATTTTCGAGGTGGATATACTTGAATGAGTGTTTAGCATAGCAAGCGTATTTCCAAAGAGGCTCGACTATTCACTGTTCTAACTCTTAAACTCGCTACGCGAAGTAGGAGTGGTCACAATGTAGACTCAATAATGTGTTATTCTGTTCAAGTTCCCTTTCGACAAACAGATAAGGAGAAAGCTAACTACCTAGCGGCAGAAAGCAGTCGAGCTGTTGTACAAAAGAGTGATTGTTTCTGGACCATTGGCTAGATGACCAAGATCAAGTACCGGCGTCTTTAAGACACCAGTCTTAATATAAAGGAGAGTGGGATGAAATGGCTTATCTATTGGATGTTATTAGATATCTAACTTATAAGAGTTCAGTATCTAGTAGATGTGTATGGCTAACTGTAATAGTACAAGGAGTTGAGAGCCGAGTTCTCAGAACAAACACAAAGCACCAATGATATAAACAATACATGTCCCCGAATTGTGCTATGCAGGTTGAGCATTTTAATTTGAATCCATCAAAGGGGGTAACTACGGATTCTAGAACGTTCGACACCTCGTTCGATACTATCTCAGCGCAAGATGACATCGAATCCTGGGGTATTGACCCTACGAATGTACATCGAGATACGCCTAGCTATATTACTCGGATAGGGTTACTTACCCTAAAGCTAAGCTGGCAGACAACGAACGAGATTCTCCGGTAACTACTCGACATGACCACGGTATCTGTCTGGCCTTTAGAGCGCCGGGAGCGAGCGCGAGAGAAGGCTCTCAAAGCCGATCCCAATCACATGCGAATTAGCTGATTCAAATGGGTCATTGTTGCGTCTCTTGGCTGGCTTATCTCATTGATGACTAGCCATGCATAGACTCATGATGCCCTTGCCTCGAGATCTGGGCGGCGTGCTGATTCGATGCAAACAAGTCAACAGACGAGTAAAGGGAGCACAATCCAATCCCTGCGGCAACATTATTTTCATCGTGTATGAATAGGACGCATTCATTAGAACAGTATACTTATTGTACGACTCTAGATCAACTCTAACCCAGAATCAACGCAGATGGCGCGTCAGAACACAAAAGTCTTGGCATCTAATTGACACATAAGCCCTTCATCCTAATGCGAATATCAAAGCTAATTCGAGGGAGAAGCTGTCATGGAAGAATACAGCCCCTAAACCGCCAGAAAGCAGCAGTGGATGAAGCACGATACATGAGATTGTCGGTCGTGAATCAACCATGAGCACACGTGCGTCTCTCTAGAATTCCCTACGTGTCGGTTCCAATAACAAATTGTTATCATCCAAGCACTTTCTCAAGTCGTCGCATTCTTAGCTAACACTGTTTGGAACCGTGGAACTGTAGAACAACGTCTTCGAGAAGATACCCAACCAGTTATAGTAGACTTTCAAGGGTATAAGATTGGAAAGAAAAAGAAATCAAGGTACATTTATTAGAGAAAACACGCTTCGCCAATGCCTATATCCCGTAGCACTGTTCCTCTATGACAGATCTTATATCCCTTCGTCAGTCATAACATGCTACTGTCTCATTCAATCGTTTGTCAACCCGTCTTGTGCCGCCTTTCCCACCCGCCGAAATGCATCATATAACTCATTATCGAAGAACAGTTTGTGTGACACCACCGCTCCCGAGACCACCTGGCCTTGCTACCGTATTACGGGCAATGAAGTCTCGATTCTCGATCGTTACACTCTTGGTCATATGATTAACTTTATACACGCCTACTAGGCGGGCAGCGAGTTCGAACATATTATTTCGGAGAGAGATAACGATGAACTGAGCGTTCTTAGTTCGCTCCTTGATGTAGTTGGCCACGATCGATACCTATACGTAGTTATGTTAGTTGACTATTTCCCAAGAATAGAAAATAAGGATTGGTACATACATTTCTGAAGTCTAAGGCGGCGTCAATTTCGTCCATCACGTACAATGGAGTAGGTTTGTAGTGGTGTAAGGCAAACACAAGTGCCAGACTCGATAAAGTCTTCTCACCACCACTGAGGTTACTGATGTTCTTCCAGCTTTTCTTGGGTGGCATGACCGAGAACAAGATGCCCTCGCTGAAAGGATCCAAACTGTCGACAAGTTCTAGCTCAGCATTGCCACCCATGGTGATCATTTGATACATTTCCTTTAAACGAAGTGAGATAGTGCTGAACCCTTCCATGAAACCCTCCAAACGAAGGCGGCGAAGATCATCACATCGCTTTTTGGCCGAGTCGCGTTGCTGCACAGCACTAGCGAGGTCGGAAGAACGAGCGCTATGCTCTTCGACACGACGACGGTACTCTGCAAGGACACTAATGTCGACATTAACATTTTGGGTCTTCTCCTCAAGAGCCGCAATCTCGGCCTTCAGCGCCTCCTTGCTCATATCCTTCAATTCATCCTCGGTGAATCGTGGAAATTCTTCCGGCTGCTCTGTGGGTGTCGGTTCTTGTTGCTCCTCCTCGTGCTCCTCCTCGTGCTCCTGTTCCTGTATCTCGCCGTCTGTCTCGGGAGATCCATGTACCTCATTTTCCGTCGGCTTCTTTGCCGGTACGCTGCCCATCAGGTCACTGACGTTCTGTAAGACTAACTTGCCCAGCTTCTCATTCCAATAACGCAAGCGCTTCTGGTTTTCGACAAGAGCCTTTTGATTCTCCTCGAGTTGATTGCGCATCTCAATTTCGGATGCCCGTGTCTCGTTGAGTTCAGATGTCTTTTCATCCAGTTCGGCCTTCATAGAAGCAAGCTCCTGTTTTTTCTCCCCTAGGGCCTCCTCGGCAGCCTCAACTTGGGCGTTTAGTGACTCTGATTTAGTTCCTTGGTTTTCAATTTCCTCTTCGAGTTGCTCAAGGTCCTTTGCGGCAGCCTCCAATTCTTTGGTAGCTTTGGCGTGATCCTTTTGGAGCTTCGTCTTTGACTTCTCAGCCTTCACTTTCTTCACCTCGGCATTTGAAGTTTCTTCATTATGAGATGAAATCTCTTCCTTGAGGGTGTCAACCATTGCTCTCTGGGCTCGGAGCTTCTCACCACCAATTTCCATGATCTTGTCCTGCAGCTCCTTAATCTCGGCTTCCAAGCCCTCGGTTTCAGCATGTAGCTTAGATACTTCCTTGTTCAATTTGGCGATTTCTTTTTCTAGAGCGGCTTTCCGGTTGTCATCAGACTCCGAAGGCTGATGTTCTTTACTCAGCTCCTTGATTCGCCGTTGAGCATCCGCCATATTTTTCTCGGCGCTCTGTACCTCGAGTCTAATCTTTTGCATTTTCGTGTCTAGTCGTGGGATTTGATCCTGCAAATCCCTTAGACGCGTTTCCTGTTCTCGTTGCTCATCTAAGAACTCTTGGAAACGTTTATCAAGGTTATCACGGTCACTCTCAAGCTTAGCCACCTCCTCTTGGGTCGTATCGGCCACAAGCTTACTTGACATCAGCCCCCTTTTAACAGTTTTGCCACCACCTGACATGGTACCACTCTTGTCAATGAGCTCACCGTCAAGAGTGACAACTCGCCATCTTTTAGCTCCGTATGCGATTCGGTTGGCTTGTGCTAGGTCCTTAGCGACCAACGTGTCTTGGAGAGCATGATAAAAGGCAGGCCGAAATTTCTCCTCCTTGGCCTTTACTAAATCAAACAACCTGGGTGCACCTTCAGGTGTTTGAATTGGCTGAACGTCACGTACACGCAACTTATCAAGGCACATGAAGTTGCCTCGTCCAAGGTTCGTTTTGCGTAGGTACTCAATGCATTGTTGTCCAGCTTCAACCGTGTCGGTCACGAAATTGTCTAGAGCACCACATGCTGTCGAAATAGCAACATCGTACTTCTCATCAATTGTGCCAAGGTTTCCGAGTCGGCCATGGAAGCCATCGATTCTCCCAGACTCCTTCATCCGCATTAGGGCCGTGAGCACGTTGCCACGGTTCTGTGTCTGGGACAGGCTTGATCTCGCCTCTTCTGCTTTCTGTCTAGCGCGAGATACCTTTTCACGCACACGGGGTTCCATCTTGGCAAGGTTATCAATCTCAGCCTCGACCTCCTTAGCTTCCTGTTCAAGCTTTGCTTTTTCAGCTTGGCACTCCTCAAGCTGGGCCAGTTTCGCCGTGCGGCCCTCTTCAATTGATGTTATCTTGGCTTTCATTTCCTCCAGTGCAATAGCACCCGCATTGGCCTTCTCGGCCAAAATGGCCATCTCAGACTCAGCGACGGCGATGGCCGACTGTTTCTGATTGATTTTCTCTTGCCACGGCTCGAGGGACTTCTGCTTAGCAGCGATCTGATCAGAAAACACTTGTGTCTTGCCTTTGAGACTCTCGCGGATCGTGGCAAGTTCTGCTTCCTCTTCCTGTACACGTTGCTCTAAGCTGACAATTTCTTCGGCACGAGAAGCGATCTCCTCCGTGCACTGTTCGATGGTCTCATCAGCTTCTTCTACAGACTTTTCCGCATTGACGATGGTTCTTTCAAGTTTCTTTTGCTTGTCAGTCAGAAATTTGCGCTTCTCGTCGAATTTGACCCTCTCTTGTTCAAATTTTGAGACTTCTTTGACAAGAGCTTGCACAGTTTTCTCCTGAGCTTCAAACTCTTTGCTGCCCTTTGAATATGCCTTCTGAAGCTGCTTGATGATGTTCTCGCTGCCTTGATGTTTCTCTAGTTCTGCATCGAGCTGAGCCTGCATCTGGCTGGTGGCCTCTTCTGTAACAGCAACGTTGTCATTGCATTCGCTGATATATAGCTGGTATAGGGCAGATTGCTTTAGAGCAAGATCGTTCTCATCACGGATGTAAGCTAGCGCCTTGTTCTTCTTGTCTTCGAGACCGTTCTTTTCCTTCTCCACGTGTTGCACTCGGCCGCTCTTTTCCATGCATATTTCATTGAGAGCCTCGACTTCAGTAGCAGCCTCTTCAATGGGCGCCTTGTATTTGGATGTTCCGATGATATCCTCAAGGTATTCAAGCAGGCCGTCATCATGTTCATTGGCAGCCTTTGCCTTCATCTGCGCAATCGATTCAACTTCGCCTTGCAGAATCAGGAATCGCTTATGGTCAAGATCAACCCCACGATCACGTAGGAGTGTGGTGACAACGGTGAAATTGGACTCTCTCCCATTGATGTAGTATTTGCTTGAGTTGTTCTTGAAGGCTTTTCTCGAGATGACGAGTTGAGAGTCGGGAATTACCTCAGAACCACCACCCGGCTATACAGTATATGTCAGTATGTGGAAGTGAACGAAGTAGAAGAGTTCAACCCACCAGATCCATCACCTCCTGGAAGTGGACAGCGACTTCACAATGATCTAGGTCGGGATATGCGGCTGAATTGTGAATTAATGCAGAAATCTTCCCTTGTCGCATCTTACTCGCTCTGAAACCGAAGACGAAGAGTAGGGAGTCGATGACATTGGACTTTCCAGAACCATTGGGTCCGACGACCGACGAGAATGAGGCGTGAAAGGGACCGACTTCCTGTCGGCCAGCGTAACTTTTGAAGTTGTTAAGAATCAGGTAGGTGATGACGATGCGCGGCTTGGGCCCCGTCTCCTCAACAACGGGCATGGCCATCTGACGAGACTTCAAAACGATGTCCATGGGCTTCTCTAGTATGGTGTCGAGGGGACGGATGGGCTTCACCTGTGTGACGGTGTCATCGCCAGGCGTGGGCGGCTCATTGACGCTGTGGCTTGTAATATCAGCGAGTGGTGTCGAGTGGCGCTCGGACGGCTCTTCAGATGGCTCTTTGGATGGCGCGGGCGTCGGGATAGAAGGCTGGGTATCTGGTGTCGGCTCGATGCTTGCGCTTGTCCTCCGAGGCGCAACACTCTTGCGCTTGCGAGGCGACGACTTCTTGGTCGGCGACTCGGGGGGCAGAATGGTGGCCGACGACTCCTCGGCATCAGGCAGCTCGGTGGACTCTATTATGGAGGATTCGGGGACGACACTCTTCCTGGGCCGGCCAGCGCGCGGTGTCGGCGGCGCAGCTGATTTCCTCCGGCTCTGGGTCTGGCGACGGGAGCTGCGACTGGCAGCCTCTGGATCGAACTCATCCTCGCTCTCCTCCTTGATCTTTCTGGCGGTGGTGTTCGCGACCACATCATCCTCGTCGGAGGACTCGACGATGGCGGCACGCCTCGTGGCCGCCGCGCGACGGGAACTTCGTGTGGCCATGGTCTGAGTGGAGTTGCGCGGTTGTGAGGGTGCAATAGAATATCTATGTTACTGCTGCTATTATTGTTGTTGTTGTTGTTGTCGAGTAGTTATGTATACCGTCTGTTTGTAATCGTCCGGATGTACGACAGAAGCCGCGGCTATATCTTGGATAGCTATTGGTTAGTATGATATGCTTATGCTGCACGGATTGCTTGTTGCGATGGATTCAACAAGCAGTATGTAGCATCCAAGAGACATACCTATTTAGGTACCCGTTACGAAAATGGCCTCAAGCTCATGCTTGTTGCGCCTTGAACTTGGGAAGTAAATATAAACAAACCCCACCAAATTGTGCCCCGTTTGCCAGTACCCCTGCTCGCACTATCACTATACCTAGGTATTGAAAGTTGGACCTAAACGCGTTTTTTTGGGTCTTAACGTGGATTTCTATGCAACAAAGCAATATTTCTTTAGTGAAGGTTCTCTCAGTACACTTCATATTGGCGTATCCGACATTTACATACATTCCACATTTTAAGTGTTGTAGCGTTCCGAACCTCCAAACTTCACATTCACTTGCTTCACTTCCACCTCTACGATTTCTTTCCCGTATTGGTTTAGTCACTCTTTTTTGTTCGGCTTTGCAACACGAGCTACCGCTAACATGAGTGACTACGACTACATCTCATTCTCCCGGCTGTTTGGCAATCTGGATCCGTTCCCTTACAGCCGCACAGTTATCTTGAGCATTGAAGCGACTCGTCGAAGTTTCGATGGCTCCCTTTTCATAGATCGCGTGTTGACGGCATTGAACCAAGGAAAGGGTAAGAAAACGGCGCTGATCCAGCAAGAGCCCAGCTAACCATGTCCCTTCAGCTGTGAGCCATTATCCACCCAAGAACGAAGGTGCTCTCCGCCAGTGGCATCAGCAGATCTGCGACACCAACAGCAATATCTCCGTCCTTCACAGACACTCCATAATATACTATATGCTCCTTGACATTAATGGACGATGCGGCGGTACCGACAGAGCCGAACGCTTCGCCAATTTCGCAAGCATCCCCGAACGCTATCAGGTGTTTATGAAAGGCCTGTGGCTTATGGATACGCGGAATTTCGAGCGCGCACTGGAACATCTCACTCACCCTTCGCTGATCTCCGACTTTGCCGACGACATAATCACAGTTCTCGTGCGCCTCGCGAAAGACGGCGACTACACCCTCCCACTCGCCTACTATCATACCGTTCAGCCCAGCATCCAGTCTTCTTCGACACTCCAGTCGCTGTTCGACGCTATAGCTCAATCAAGCGTCATATCGGCCTTCGAATTCTCCCGCTCGCACGCTGATTACATGCGCCGCCAGCTCTTCCAGAGATTGGTGCTGGCCGTCTTAGACTCTAGACGTAGTGGGGAAGCCGCCGAGAGGGCTTTTGAGCTCACAAGCCTGCCACTCGATGCAGACGAGGAGCAGTGGTTCAAGGAATGTCTGGAGAGCGGTGAGGCGAAAAGATTTAAAACTGCCAAGGACACCCTACTTATGCGCCGGATTGTGACTGGGCACAGTATCAGCGCGGGCGAGAAGGGCAGCTGGGCGACGGTATTAGAAGGCTTCAAGACGGGCGGTGGCGGTCGTGTCTAAGCTTCATACAACTGCTCCTGCATGATTTGCCTTTTCAAATTGCATAGCGCTGGCGTTGGGATACCAAAAAGGGTGTTAATTCGCTGCTGTTACGGCTTATGTGCCAGCACCTGGGCTTAGATTCTGGTCCATTCATTAATTACTACTGTACGAACAGGCATATGTTGAGAATGCTTCACCTGGCAGACCTAGACTAGTGGACATGATAGGATCTCCCACTCGAGTTTAATCTTAGCTGCACCTCATGATGAGAATATACCGAAATAACAAGCATCGCCCTTCCAAAATTAAGAACCAACAGAGTTCGAATAGATGAAGAGTCAAAGACCCAGCCAATAATGCTCCAGGACAAATTCTGGAGAGACAAAACAGAGTGAACAAGATACGTAGATTATGAAAAATAACTACACAAATCTACAACGTAATGGGAAATAGACATGACAGAAAGTTTTAAATCCCAATGCTCACCTCTAGCTCCTGGGAGTGACGAGAATTCGATAAAGATTCTGTATGCTTAGGCAAGGCACATAGATGCTAATAGCCATTGGAATAGAGTAGTAGCGCCCATACCTATTGGCCTCAAATTGACTCTCACACGATATGAATTTTACGGTGTCATCGCCAAACCTGGTGCGGATAGCGCAAAACGTAATTTCGACATGTCCCTTGCGCGAACACACAGTTTTCCCTTCGCAGAGACACGATGCAAGGAGCGTTTTAAAGTCGTGGTGTCTGGAACGCCACATAGTCTAAATTTTAATGAGAAGCTTCGTTAGGACACCTCTTCTCGACTTATAGTCTGGTGGTTGCTCGTGCCTAAACACAGGAGCTCGAAGCAAAGATCTCGCAAAACATTCAGTCGGTTTTCGCGTACAACTGAGTCCTAGCAACGCGTTCATTCACATCGAACGCATGCATAAAAAGACAGTTTAGATATTCACATTACCAGTGAACATCAGCGGTCCATAGGAAGTTTACATCGAATACAATGCCACAAAACGGGAGTATAACTAGTATCTCGTAGAGCAGCTGGAACGAGGCAATAATCACACAGAGATGCTTGGAAGAGAAAATTGAGTTGTTCGTCATGGCAAAATGACTCGATTCATGTTTGTCATTACTAATGATCTCATACCGTAAAACCGTTGTCATGTATGTAAACCCATTCCCGAGGACCAGAAATTCGCTTTTCCGAAAGACAAAATCACCACAGGAAGCACTTAAGCAACCTTGGCGGCCTGGGTGGTAGGGAGAACCTTCTTGCCATCCTTGTTGTATCGCACACGCGGGGGAGGGGCACGGTTGCGACGACCCTCTCTTGATCGCACACTGCGAATATCTGTCAGTACTGGGCGCAATTCGAGTCGAAGGGGATCGCAGGAAAGGAAAGACAGGTGCTCGAGTGTCGACCAAGGTTCTTCTCAAGCGCATACGCAGCTCGGACAAGCCAAGCGCGCAGTCTTTCCCTGCTGGGATGACGTACCGAACGATCTTGCCGTGAATAGCGCAAGAGACGCAGTACTGCAGCTTGAGGTACATCTTGGGAACGGTATACTCAGCGAAGACTGAGGCATCGGATATATCACCTGCATGCGCGATTCAGTCAGTATGGTGGCTCGCAGGCGGGAGAGAGTAGGTCTCTCGGCAGGACGAACGGATAGCTGCAGACTCGACCATGTTGCGGATGGTAAATCTCTTGATGGCCTTGTCCTTGGGGGTGCATCGCGAGCAGTTGGAGCATCGGATGGGCTTGGTGTGGCCGCGGCCCTTCTTCTGTATTGAGCAGGCAAGTCAGCTACCGTCAAGCAAGCATAAACATGAACAGAAACGTGTTTCTGTGAGCGCGTTGGGTGTTTGACGCACGTTGCGGCCGTTGTTCTTTCTCTTCTTGACCATCTTGGCGGTGTTGTGGACTTCCTGTTGAGTAAGTTGTCGAGGAGAAAGCTGGGGATCGAAGGAAGTCTGCAGACGAGTGGTAATAAGCTCGAGGGCGAAAATGTTCAAGCACTAATCAGCCCCACGAATGCTGCCAAAAGAGCCAATTACAGAGTGGGGGTCTGCTGCAGTTGCAGTTCTGTGAGGGCAAGACTTAGAGAAAACCCTAGCGACATAGTGGCCTAAGCTCAAAGCTCCACCTAAACATAGCCCGAAGTTTCGCCAACTGCAGTGTAAGTGGCAATTAGCGATTGGACTTTACACTTGTCGTCAGCTGTCCCACCATAAGCTCTCAACCCTGGCCAGTAGACCCACTTCATCCCACCAATTTTGTTCAGTGCGGCTCTTCAACCTCCAACCTTTTTTTCTCTTCTCCTACCAAACCTCATCTACATCGATTGCTTAGGACGGCAGTATCATATTGTCTAGGTACGTTATTACTACATGGCAAGATCCTAACTATAGCCAACCATCATACACCGCATTTCCATTCACATCTTTCCCTTCCGTACACTTCCCGTGAGAGACGGCCACATAAACTGTTGGCTTGTCGCCACTACATTGATCTCACGAGACCTTCAGTTTTAAAGTCTCGAGAGCAATTCACATGTTTCCAAGACGGCGCCGCTTTCCACCTATCAACTCTTCCTCAGCACGAGCTGACCAACCATAGGCAATCATGCAGATCTTCGTCAAGACCCTCACGGGCAAGACTATCACCCTCGAGGTGGAGTCTAGCGACACCATCGACAATGTTAAGTCGAAGATCCAAGATAAGGAGGGTATTCCCCCCGATCAACAGCGTCTGATCTTCGCCGGCAAGCAACTCGAGGATGGCCGTACCCTATCCGACTACAACATCCAGAAGGAGAGCACCCTCCACCTCGTGCTGCGTCTACGTGGTGGTGGCAAGAAGCGCAAGAAGAAGGTCTACACCACCCCCAAGAAGATCAAGCACAAGCGCAAGAAGACCAAGCTGGCCGTCCTTAAGTACTACAAGGTCGACGGTGATGGAAAGATTGAGCGCCTGCGCCGCGAGTGCCCTGCTGATACCGTAAGCCCATCTCGTCCGCAGTCTTCCGTTCTCAGCTGCTAATCCATTCTCAACAGTGCGGTGCTGGTGTTTTCATGGCTGCCATGCAGGACCGACAGTACTGTGGCCGCTGCCACCTAACCTACGTCTTCGACAAACAGTAAATGGACCAATACCTCGAGACTGGGAATATCGGAGATGAAGGGGGCTGGGAAAATTTGGCATAAACTCATAGAGTTAGCCTCGCGATATAGCATAGTGGGCTTTTACTCCTCTCCCACCTTCTCAATATACCCTGTCAACCGGTGCTTAAGATGTTCTCATGTTTCAGCTCCACGGCAGCGACGTACGAATCTTAATTTTTTTTTTTTCAAATAAACTCACTCGTCGACATAGCCCAAGTAAGGACCAATTGCCCACAAACCTAGTAAATCAGGCAGAGAGCCAAGAGGCGAGAGTCCCAATTATGGATCATCACGTAACATAAATCACGTGTGACAACCAGGTGGTAGTAGATGTCGTGTTCATCATTCGTATCTCGTCAGAATATCTCCTGTCTTCTATTTTCCATGCCAGGACCATGCAAGTAATTTTAAGCCACGTATCGATCCATCCCGACAGACCAAGTTGAACCCTAGCTCACCCACCTACGATTTCCGAAAAACCCCCCAGCTAAAATACACAAGAAAGTCTTAATTATTCGGAAACCCAGCGCGCAGATTCTCGTACTTGGACTCGGGGTACTCGATGCAGTTCTCCGTCTTATCAAGCCCGCCCGGCCCACCTAGCACGTCGACGACGTTGGCAATGAGGCTCTCCCCGCCTTCCTTGTCGGCGCTGCTCTCCCACCACATGGCGCCGCCCAGGCCCCTCTCGGCGATGAACTCGGCCTTGCGGCGCGCCATGGGCACCGTGTCGTACGTGACCATGGTGCGGGAGGCCGCGTGGTAGCAGTACGTGGCGCCGGCGTCGTGGTCGACGCGCTCCTCGGCGCCGGGCAGCGGGAGCTTCTTGTAGTCGTGCACGCCGTTCTCCCAGGTACCCTCGCCGACGCCGCTGTACGGCGACCCGGGGCCGTCGGTGTTCTGGAACGCGCGCCCGTACAGCGGCATACCCAGCACGATCTTGTGCGGCGCCACGCCGCGCCCCGCGTACGCCGCCACGGCCGTCTCGGTGTCGAAGGGCGTCGCCGCCGGGTTCGCGTCGCTGCGCCGCAGGTTCGCCTGGTGTCCCGCCGTCGCGTCCCACGACCCCGCGTAGTCATATGCCATCAGGTTCCAGAAGTCCAGATACGCATCCATCGCCACCAGGTCCAGCTTGTCATAGTTCTGCGCGCCCGCCGGGCAGGCCACTGTCAGCTCGAAGTGGTGGCCGCCTGCGACGGAGGCCCCGTACGCGTCCAGCGCGCCGCGCACGGCCTGGAGGAGCGCCACGTAGTGCGCGGCCTCGTCCGCCGTCTGTGGGTATTCCCAGTCGATGTCGATGCCGTCGAAGCCGAGGTTCTTCACGAGCTCGACGCAGGACCTGGCGAAGGTCTCACGGCCCTGGGGTGTCGAGGCTGGCTGGCGGAAGTTGGCGCTATATGTCCAGCCACCGACGGACAACAGGATCTTCAGCCCGCGGTTACGGCGCTTGAGGAGGTTCAGCTGCTTCAGGCAGCCGTAGAGGTTTGTGCCCACGTCATTCCAGCTGTCGCCGTCCCAGTGTATATCGGTGTCGGCCCACGGATCCGTCAGGTACACCTCACCGGATTCGGGCCGCACGTTAGCAAAGGCATACAGGACGTGTGTCAGCTTCTCTGCTGGCAGGTGTTGTGGTAGGTGCTTCCGCCCGTAGATAGCCCAGTTCACGAAGTACGCCACGGAGCGATACTGACCCGGTCCGCCTGCCATTTTCGATGTCGTATTATGGTGGGATAGGAAGTCTAGGTCAAAGGAGTCCGGGAAGTAGGGGTGCAAGTGACGAACCCAGGTCGATGAGGGGTAGCCACCGAAGAGGAGTGCGGCAAGGAGAATAAACGTAGAGATGGCAAAGAGGAAGATGAGTCTGAATGATAACATAGGAAATTGATTGACTAGATCGTTTCTTCTTATAATTACTTCATGCTAAGTACGGTAGAGTACAGTATCGTTCGATCGTAAGCTATTGCAAGTTGATTCAGCTGGTGGTCTTAGTGCTAACCAATCACCGAAGCTCAGACACGCTGGAGGGGGATGACGTCGGAGCCCTCAGTTCAGGGACCAGCGGGTTAGCACGGTTAGCACGGCAGAGTGCATGTGGCTTATGCCCAATACTGCCTAACTCACTATTACAAAATGCGTAACTACGATGGCTGAGCATCCAAGTCTGTGCGCTGAGCTCATGCACGTAAGTGCTGTAGTATAGGCGCCTACTGCACCGTCTGTGGTGTGCATGTGCCTTCTGAATATTGGCCCAGAACTTTGTAATTACTACGTAGGGTTAGGTCTATACTTAAAAAGGTAGATGTTAGAGAAAAGACATCTCTTAAGTACAGTACTAAGAAATTATATATAAATATTACTAATTTAAGTAAAGCTAGTTTGTGCTTTTTAAGTTTTTATATAGCAACTATTATATAATATATATTATAGCTTATATTACTTAAAAGCTATAATTACTTTTTTTGCTAAATAATTATTTTAGTTATTTATAAAAATAAAGCTATTTATAAATGCTTTTTAATATTTATACTATTAATACTTTTAATTTTTGTTTATTTTTTTTTAATATATATTTGCTAATATATTATAAACTTTTTACTAAATAGCTATTTTTATTATAAGCTAAAAATAAATTATTGCTATTATATTTACTAAATAACATTATTTTTTTAAAGCTTTATAATTTATATATATTATTATAATAATAACTTATAATAGCTTATAAACTATTATAATATAGTTTAAATTTATTAGCTTATTATTTAATGCATAAAATTTAATTGCTAGTTTTATAAGTTTTAATTAAGCTTTTTTTTTTTTATAAATAAGCTTAAATTTAGTTTTTTAATACTTTTAAACTATTAAAGTAATTATGCATTAATAATACTTTATAGTTTTATATTAAATATTATTAAAATTTAATTTTTTTTTTTTTATTTAAATTTTTAATATAGTTAGTAATTTTTATAGCTAATTACTAATTTAATAACTATATTTTAAATAACAAAAAATAGCTGCTATAATTATTAAGCTTTAAAGTTTAATTATATATATAAATAGCTGCTTTTAATAAAGTTTAAAAATTAAAATAACAATAAGTTAAACTTTTATGTAATATAATTTGCTTAATATTATTATTAGCTTTTTTAACTTTATTATTATTTTTAGGTTTTTTAAGTATAATTAACTTTATAATAAAACTATTTAATTTATGTTAATTAGTTGCTTTTTTGCTTATAAATATATTTATATTATTGCTTATTTATTTTTTAAAAAAACTAAATATTTTGCTAATTTATTAAATTAATAGTTTTATTGCTTTAAAACTAACATTAAGCATTATTTTTGCTTTAATTTATATAATAATATATTTAATATATATTAATAGCTTAAAATTAGTTATAAATATATAGTTTATAGTTTAATATATAAATAATAAAAATAATATAATAAGTTATAAGTTTAAAAGTTTATTTAATAATAGTTTTATTAGCTAATATTAATTATATTTAGTAATAATTTATTAAATAATAAATATAGCTTTTAAATATTAAAAATGTTTATTTAGCTTTTAAATTAAGCTTTTAATAATAGTATGCTTTAAGTTAATATATGCGTTTTTTGCATTTTATAGTAATTTTAGCACTTTAAGCATTTTTAAAAGCGTTATAGCTTAAAATACTATATTAACTAAATATAAAAAGTTTTTTAAAGCTTATTTATAATTAATTAGCTTAAATAATATGCTATTTTTTTTAATAAAATGCTATTTTATTTACTTTAAACTTATATTATATAGCAATTTAATTTTAAAACAAAGATTTTTAAAAATAGCTTATAAATTTTAATAAAAAAGTTAATAAGTAATAAAACAAATAATGGATTTTCTAAGTTTTATATAATATTAGCTAATTTAATATTTTTATAGTAAGTGTAAAGCATAAGCTATATATGCTTTATTTTTATAGCTATAATATATAGCTTAGCTTATAAGGCTAGTATTACTTATAGACTTTTTTTTAGAGGTTATTAGTTTAACCCTTTATGCAGGCTTATTAAAATGCTAGCTTTTAAAAAAAAAGCTACTGCTTTTAGCAGTTTTTTAGCTATTTACTATAATAATAATTATATATTTTTGTTTTTTATATTTTTTCTTATAGAATTTTTTTTAGCTTTAGCTTACTATTTTGTTGCACTTTTTTTTTTTTTTTTATTGCTAGCTTTTTATTTACTAATTAACTATTAGTTTTATTATTTATACTAGTGTTTTTTTTTAAAAGTTTAATTAATAATATAAGCATTGCTTTTTTAACTATTTTATGCTGCTTTACTTGCTTAAAAGCAAATATATTTTTAAATAATGTTTTTAGCTTAATTAATTTATTAGCAAGCGTAATATTATTAATTATTAGTACTTTTATAAGTGCTTAAAGTAATATTTTTGTTAGTGTTTTTTTTGTTAAAAGAAAGCTTATAATATTAAACTTTATTTTATGTGGTTTTTTTTGCTTGCAGAGCTTAGATTTAGTTGCGTTAGTATTATTAGGCTTATTAGTATTTCTAGGCTTAAAAGTAGCTTAGTTGCAAAGTTTGCTTTCTTTTTTTTTTTAATACTTATTAATTAGTTTTTTAAAATAACATAACTTAAATATAATTATTTATTAGTTATACTTATAACTTTAGCTTTTTTATTTAATTAAATATTTATATTTGTTTTTTTTGCAGTTAAAGCAATGTTATATAATAACTTTTATTTTGTATACTTTTTTTTTTTGTTTAAGTTAAAGTGTTAGTTAGCTTTTACTAAGCTTAAAAGTAGTGCTGTTTGCTTAAACGGATTATTTTTTTCTTTAGCTAGTTATAAGTAAGCAATAAATATTATAAAATAAATGCGGTAATAAAATAAAAAATTTAACTTGTAGGCCAAGTTATTTACTTTACGTTTTACCTTTTAAAAACCGGCTTATTATTATAAATATTTACATAATAGCTTGCTTAGCAAATAATACCCGTTATATAATTGCAGTAATACCTTATTACTAAAAGTAAATTTTAATGCATAGTATATATAGTTAAAACAACGTTTTGCTTTAGCTATTATAAAGTCTATAGTAAGCTTAGCGTTTTATTTTAAGTAATTTTTAATGTTTTATATTTGCTTAAATAATTGTTTATTAATTTATTTAGTAGTAATGTTTAATAAGCCAAGCAATTTAAAGCTAAACAATTGTTTATATAGCATAGATTATATTGCCTAAAATCTCGCAAAATTTAGATTTTATTGCAAACTAAGTATTAATTTTAACTAGTTAAACTTTAGCTTAGTAAAGTTATAAAAATAAATAGCAATTTTTATTGTTTGGTTTTTTTTTTCTAATATATTATTACTTTAGAAGTAATATGGTATTATTATAAGTAGTTTAATGCTAAATGCTTTCTATAAGCTTTTTTAAAATTTAAATGTAAACTTTTTGTTTTAGTTAAACATAATTTTTTAAAGAATTTTTTAGTTGTTTAATATTAGTTGCTTTATTAAAACGTTAGCTTAGTTTTTAGCTATATACTTTTTATTTTTAAAAATAAGCATACTTTATTTAAATAAATAATAAGTCACGCTTATTATGCAATCATAATAGTTATAATACAACTTTTCTTTTAGTTGTTATAAGGTATTTACTAAAAACACGCATAATAACGCTAAAATAAAGTTAATTATAATTGTTTATATAAACAATGCGTTTTTAAGGCATATTAGTTACAAATTGCTTACTTTTTATTATTAATTTGTTTTATTAAATTTATAACTTAAATAGCATTTTATATATTTTTTAACTAGTTATAATTTATAGTATATAAAATATTTTTAAAGGTCCTTTATTATGCGTTTAAGTTTTGCGTAATTTTTTCTGTTGTGTACTAACTTTAATATTTGTTGAACTATGCTATATAGTACGCATAAGCGTTGCTTTTTTATGTGTATGCTATAAATAAAATCATTATAAATGTAAAAAGGATAGCTAGACTTAAAAAAAACTTTAACGTTTTTATTAGTATTTTGTTGTTCTTTAATGCATAGCTTTTTTATAATTTTGCAATACTTAAAGTTTGTATTATAAGCTAGCTTAAAATCTCTTTTTTATTTATTACTTATTACTGCTTTACTAGTATATTTAACAACGTTTTATATAATGTTATATTTTTTATTAATGTATTACATAATATTTAGTACTACTAGTTTATTAAATTGTTTAATTATGTTATTTTTTATAGCATTTTATATTGCCTTAAGTTAACTAAAGGTATTAAGTATATAGTTAAGCTAACTAAGCAAATAATACATTTAGTACTTATACTATAAAAAGTATACTAATAAGTTCATTAGTTATATGTTTAAATAATTAATAATAAATATATTTAAAGTTATTTTGTTTATTATATTTATGCTAGCATTATAATTAGTTAGTATTATAATAAAATACTTATTTAAATATACTATAGTACGTAATTTTTTAATAGCTTAAATAAAACAAGCAACTTTTAACTCTAGAAAGCCATATTGCATTTCGGCTTTTAAGAAATACTTACTTAAATATATCACTGGTTTTATTTATATTGAAAAAATGTAGGTCTTTAATATTTATTTGTACTTCTTTTTAGTATAAAATACTATTACTTTAAATCTTTGTTTTTTAGAGCTGTTAACTTATATAAACAATTGTTTTTTAGGGTTATAATAACGCAAAATAGTTTTTAAACAAATTACGTTTTATACCGCGCAAAAAGATTTAAGTTTAACAGAAATAAAATTGTAGTTTATTATATAAATATAATATTTATAGCATTTAAGGTTTTTATTTATTACTTTACCTTTTTTATGCCTTTTAGCTAATAGCTTAATTTTGCAGTTTTATAAAAGTTAAGCTAGTTATGCATAATAAGAAATCAAGTTCTTTAAAAAAAAACTAGCTTTTAAGTATTATTTTAAAGCTTATAAGTTTTTTAAAAAAGCAAGCTATTTAAATGCTTACACATAATTAGCAATATTAGTTAGTTTTAAGGCATTTATTTGGAAGCTTAGCAACTTAACTAACAAGTATTTAATAAATAACTTTTATAAAGCTATAGCAATATTACGTGCTTTAAAAAAACCAAAAATTATATTTAAGTATTTTACATGTTTTTTAAAAGTGTTAAAATAAATAATAATGTTATTAATAAAATAACAATAAAAGTTTAAGTATTAGCAAAACAACCTATTTATAAACCTTTATATATAGCTTAACAAATTGCAAAACTTTATTAGTGCTACATTAAATCTTTTTATTTTACGTAAACTAATTATAATAAATTTATCTTAATAATTTAAGTAAACAAAAAATTAATAAAAAAACCTAGTTGCATTAACGCAAATAATATATTGTTTGCTTAGTAAATTAGCTATTACTTTGCTTTACAAAAATAAAAAATAATTATTTAATATAGCAACTTTGTTTAATTATTAAAAATTAACAACTATTTAGCTTTTGTTTACTTTGTTTATTTTTTGCTATGTAACAAATATAAAATGCATAAATAATATAAGTTTATTTATTTATTTTATGCGTTTTATTTTATGAAGTTTATTATATATATTATTAAGTACTTTTATGTTTTTATAACTTAAAGAGTACTTATATAAATTAAGTTTTGTTTTTTATTAATTATTAATTAATAGGATCTTTATTTATTAATTTACAAAAATGTTAACTTTGCTTTAATTGGTTTATATATTATATGTTTTTATAACTTTAGCAAACTTAGCAGCTTTAAACGCTTTTTTAGCGTAAATATAAATGCTTTTTTTTATAATTTTTTTAAGCAGGTTGCTTAGTTTTTTAATACCTAAAGTAGCATAAGTGTTTAAGATTTTTAGTTTTGCTTTTAAGAGTCCGTTTAGCACTAGATTATATTTAATAGCTAGAAAGTTTTCGGATTTTTATACTATACTAAACATAACGTTAATTAAAAAAGTACTTATTGCATTATGTTTTTTTAACGTAAGGGTTAAATTGCTTATACTTTTTGTTAACTTGTTTATATACCTAGCTTTTTTAACTAAAAGTATGCTGTTTATTACAAATGTAATAACTAAAGCTAATATTTTAAATTCTCTGTTTATAAGCACTAATAAATTAACAGTAGCTAAGGCCTTTAAACTTATTATGCTAGCTAAAAGTGCAGCAAGTTTTATAGCAACGCAAGCTAGCGTTTTTATAGCTACCTTTTAAAATAAAATGTAATAATTACTGTTTTTGTTTTTTTATATTTGCCCGATTTTAGTTCTTTTAGAAATTTTTATAAGCGTATTAGCAGTGTTTATAATTAGAACAACCTTAGAAGTTTTAGCGTTTATTATAATATTTAAGGTAGTTTTATATATTGCTAAAAAGCAAAAATTGCAATTAGCAAGTAATAACTTGTAGTTTATTATAATATATGCTTTATTGCCTTTAAAAATAATAACGTTGTTTTAGTTAATAACTTAACGTATATATTCCTTTTTTTGTATTAGCACGTAAAAAAAAAATATAAAGTTATTTAAGCTTTTATACGTAATAATTTTAGTTTTATAGTTAATAATTGCTTTATATAGCTTTAAAAAATTGTTTTTAATAAGCATGCTAGGTTTTAAATAGTTATTAATAACCTAACTTTTTTTTTAGAATTTATATATGTAAGGTTTTTTGCTTTTGTTGATTTTGCACACATAAAAAGTAAATGTAGCTCATTTAGTTAAAGCAACTATTTAGTTTTTAACTATAATTACCTGCTTTTTTCTTTTTTTAATAATGTAATTAGTTTTATTTAAAAGGCTACAACTAATTATTGTACGTTTTGTTTTAAAATTAATGCAAATCTTGCAGTTTGGTTTAATTAGCTTAGTTTGTATTTTTGTTTACAAGTATATAAAACTAGACTAATATATAGCGTTATGCTAGTTAGCACTAAAAGTTTTATTAATTAAAACTTTTTTATTAGAAATTTCTATTGCTTTAGCAAGCTTAGTAAGCTTTTTTGTTTTAATTAGCTTTATTAGCTTAAATATTAACCTTAAGCTTATAATACTTTTAAAATAGTATATAGTGCTATTTTAAGCATTTTAACATTAATATATGTATTAAAAAAGCAAATTACGCAAAAAAAAAGTTTTTAAGCAATACTTACATATATATTATAACGTATTAACTAAAAAAAAAATGTTAGTTTTTACTAGCTTTTTTAATTTAACTTAATATTTATACTTTTTTAAGTGTAATTTTAACGTAAAAAGTAATTTATATTATTAGTAGCACTAATAGCACATTAAAGAAAAATTTATAATATAAAAAGCGCTATCTTTAATATAATATTTAAATTTGCTTTTTTAAAAAAATATTGCTTTATTATTATTGCTTTTTTTACTATTAGCAAAATGCACGCTATGTTTTTTGCTTTTATAGCAATTTTAATTTTAATTATAGTTATAGTTATAGTTATAGTTTTTTCGATTTTAATCTTTATTGCAGTTTTAATTACGATTTTTGTTATAATTATGTTTGCAATTATAATTATAATAATAGTTATAATTATAATTACGTTTATAGCTATAATTATAACTTTAGTTATAACTGTAGTTTTAGCTATAGTTGCTATAATAGCTTTTGTTATAATTATAGCTTTAATTATAACTATAGTTATAGTTGCAGCTTTAGTTACGGCTTTTTTTATAGCTTTAATTGCTGCAACAATAATTATTATTATTATAACATTTATTTTTGCAATAATTAAAGCAATAGTTAAAATAATTGTTTTTGCGGTTAAATTAACTAAAAATGTTTAACTTTAAAGAATGTTTTACTTTAAGCTTTACATTTAAATATTAGTGTTTGGTTTTTTGTTTTAAACTATGTTTAGCTTTTTTGATTTTCTTTATATAATTTTTAAAGGTTTTTTTTTTCTTTAAATGGTTTAATATAATTTACAATTTTGTTGTTTTATTAGTTTTAAATGTTTTTTATAACTTTAATCTAGTTTAAATTATTTGCAACAAAAGTATAGTTTATATAAGCATATTATAGCTTGCGCTAAATAAAATAAAAAACAGCGTTCTAGTTTTTAGCTATGTTTTAGAAAATAAATTAACCTTTTAAGAATTTCTTTGTAGCTTTTTTAGTACATATTTTAAAACGTTTTTTTAGACTTTTTAAAAGTAACTTTAGTTTAGCTAATTATAGTAGCTTTTGCTAAAGCGCTATAATTTTATTGTTTTACTACAGAAATACTAAGCTAATTAACAAATAATTAAACAACTTTATAATTTGTGCTTTATTAAAGTTTTCTTTTTTAAGCAACGCTTTAATATAATTATTAAAAGAATAAATATTAATATATATAATGTTTTTACTGTTAGCTATAACTTTTTAATTATTAAAGTTGTTTTACTTAAGGTTAAACGTACTAATGTTTTTTTGTTTAATTTTAATAGATCTTTTTTTAGTATAAATAAATTTTAAAGTATTATTATAACTATTACTACAACAATTTAATAAAAAACAAAAAAAAAAAAAGTTGTTATTACTACTATTATAAAATAAGTTTAATAGTTTACTTTTAATGTTTTAAGTTTTAGTGTTAAAGTTGCTAGTTTTTTTAAGCTTACTAGTTCTAGTAAAGTTAAATAAGTTAGAAAAATTCAGCAGTTTTAGCAAATTGTTTTTTTTTTTTTTTTTTTCGGCTTTTTTAGTCCTTTTGCTAATTCTGCAAATTTTTTTAGCTAGTTTGCTTATGCTAAGCTTTAATCTTTTAGTGCTATCGTTTATATTATTTTTTAATATTTCTATTAACTGTTTTAGCGTTGCTATATTTTTTTTATTTTGTTTTTAGCTAAATTTTATTTCTTTGGTTTTCTTTATAAGGAACTAAACTGTTGCTATGTTTATTTTAACCTTTAAGTTTTTTGCAGTAGTAAGTTTAATACTTATTGTTTAGCTAGGTTTTTTTAGGTCTTTAGGTTTTTTTAGATCTTTAGGTTTTTTTAGATTTTTTGAACTTTTGTTATGCATGTTTAATATGTTATCTAATAGTGCAATTATATTATTAAATAAAAATTTAAGTAAATATAAACTAATAAAGCTATTATTAAATAATATATATAATTTTAATTTAATGCAGTAAGTTATAAAAAATAACGCAGTAAACTATAAAAGGTAATAAAAAGTACTTTAATTTTAGTACTAATAGCAAGCTATTATGTTTTAAATTTTAATAAAAACTAAGCTAACTAACTTAAAAGCTATATTAGGTTAAATGTAATAAATAATTTATAACGTTTATAAAAATACATGGTTTATTATAAGTTGCTTATACAATTTTATAAAACAAGTATTTTTAAAATATAAAGGTAATAAGCAAACTAAGTTTAGCTAAGTATAATGCAAAGGTTTATTTAGCGCTAAAAAACAAGCGTTTATAGCAAAATATTTGCTTTAATAAAGTTAATTAGTAGTGCTATAGCTTATAGAAATAAGTTAATTACTGCTAGCAAAAAAAGATGTTTTTATAACTTTACGATTAAAAAACTAAGTAGTTTTAGTATAGTATAATATAATGTTTGTAATAAAACAAGCGTAGTAAAGCACTACTTTAATAAAAAAGTTAATAAGTAGTAAAACAAATAATAAATTTTTTAAGTTTTATATAATATTAGCTAATTTAGTATTTTTATAATAAGTATAAAGCATAAGCTATATATGCTTTATTTTTATAGCTATAGTGTGTAGCTTAATTTATAGAGCTAGTGTTACTTATAAACTTTCTTTTAAAGGTTACTAGTTTAACCCTTTATGTAGGCCTATTAAATTTATAATATTAAAGTATTATAATAGCATTATTAGCTATATTTTAGCTTTTAATAATAACTTTATATTAGCTTTAGCTTTTATTAATAAAAAAACTAGTATAATTAATAGTTTTAATAGTTAGTTTACTAAAACATTTAATTTGTTTGTTTTATATATAATTTTTATATTAAAATGTTTAATAATGTTTAAAAAACGTATTATTTTTGCTAGTTGTTTTATTTTTGTTTTTATTATTATAAAAAACTTATAATTTATATAAACAGTAACTTTTTTGCTTTTTATTTAATGCTATTAATATTAAAATGCTAGCATTATAACTAATAACTTTTTTTTTTGCGTTAAATAATATAATTAATATGCTTTAAGCTTTTTTAAAAAATATACTATTAAATATAAAAATATAATTATTTTATAAAAATGCAGCTATATTAAATATGCTTTAATATAATATATATTTAAATTAATATTTATTATAAATAAAAACTTTTAATTAAAAGCTTAAATAATTAATATAGTAATAATAGCTTTATAAATTTTTTATTATATATTTTTAGCTTTTATGCTTAACTTTACTTTTTAGTTTTTAGGTTTTTTTATTAATATAGTTAATAATATAACAATTAATAAATAATTTTTAATAAAATGCTTAAAATAGTTTATAACGTTTATAAATACTTTTATTTTTATAATAGTTTTAAGCATAAATTACTTTTATATTGTTATAACTTTTGCTAAGTTTATTTTAATGCTATTATAAAAAACGTTAAAACTAAAAAAAATACTAAAATTTATAAAAAGCAATATTTTTAATATATTAATTATTATGCTATATTTAATTAATTATATAAATAGTAAGCAATAATGCTTATATAGCTATTTTTTTGTTTTAGCTTAAATATAAATATTATTAAATAAGTTAGCTAACTATTTATAAAAAAGTTTAATTATTTTTTATATTAATGCTTAAAATATTATTAAAGCATTATAAAATTTAAAAAGCATTATTATTTATTTATATAGCTTAAATAATATAATAAACGCTGTTTTTTTATAATATAATTTATATATAACAATATATTAAAATTTATTTTTTAAGTTAATAAAAACATATTATTAATACTTTATAGTTTATTATATTTAATTTATTATATTAAGTAATAAATAAGCTTGTTTTTTTGTTTTTTTATTAACTTTGTAATAATTATAATAAAAACGTTATATTATTAATTTATTATTTTTATTAAGCTTAGTAATTATGTTTAGCGCTTTTTTTAAAGTTAATAGTACTAATAAACTTTATAGCTTTATGCTTTTTTTAATATAAATACTTTTATATATTTTTATAAACTTATATAATACTTTTTTTTATATTAAGCTATATTTTTATAATAATAGTTTAATTAATAAACTATTATTTATATTAATATAATGCTTTGTTTTAATAATAATATTAGTTTTTTGCTTAAAATAATTAAATAATTTAAAAAAGTTCTTTATATAATAATTTTAATACTTAGTAATTTATAATTTTTTTAAGATATTTTTATACTATTTAATAGTTATAATATAGCACTTTTTACTAGTTATATTAATAAATAAGCGCTTTATTAATTATATTAAAAAGCTTTTTTTAAATTTAAATAATATAATAACTTTATAACTATTTAAAATAACAAAAATGCTTTTTTATTTATAAAAAATCTATTTTTTAATAGTTATATTGCTTAAAAAAATATAATTTAGTATTATACTTATTATTAATGTTTATATTTTTAATATATTACTAGTAATTATAAAATTTATTATTATTTTATAATTTTTAGTTATTTAAAGTTTTATTTTATTAATGTTATATATTATGCTTTATTTTTATAATTAATATAATATTAGCTTAAATATTAAAAATTATAAAATATAGCAATTAGTATAGCTATAATTTTAAAAAACAGTAAATTTATAGCTATTAGTTAGTTTAACTAAAAAAAAATTATAATAATTATTATAATTATTTTTTAGCTTTTATTTTTTATTAAAGTTTTTTTAGCTTTTGTTTGTTTTAATTAATAAAACAAAATTACTTTAAATAATATTAAAAATTTTAGTAAGTTTTTTATTAATTATATTATTTTTAAAACAATTAATAAAGCATTGTTTTATTTTATTAGTATTATTTTTATTTTTAGTATTATTTATAATAAAAATATATTTAAAGCTATTAATTAAAGCTTTACTTTTAAAAATTTTATATTTATTTTAAATTTTATTAAATTTACTAAAAAAATTGTTATAAAAAAGCTTGCTTTTAATAGTTATAAATTAGTTAATTTGCTTTTTTTAGTTTATTTTAAAGTTTTTAAGCTATTTAGCTTTTATTTTATAGTTTTTTATATAATAACTAATTTTATTACAATTAAAACATTTATTTTATATTACTTAAGCTATAAATCTAGCTTTAAATTAGTTATTTTTATATTTTATAACTTAGCTTATTTTTTGTTTATTAGTTTTAAAGTTTAAAATTATTAATATTAATAATATTTTAATATAATTTATTAATTAAATTTATATTATGTTTAGTTTTTTAGCAGTTTTAGCACTAATATTATATTTATAATATAATATTAAAATGCTTTATAATTAAATTATTACTTTAAAAGTACTATAAATTTTTAGCTTAATTAATATTATAGCTATTATATAAAATAGCTATATAGCTTTTTTAATTATTTAATTAATATTTAAATTATTGCTAAACTTTTTTATATATAGCTAAATTATTAATATAA